>JBAJNP010001110.1:0-69064 GCA_036877545.1 Yasuhikotakia modesta
ACTCATCTTCACGTACACTTTGCTTTATTGTAAATAAATCCACCCTCCGGGGCGTTGTTTCACTAGCCTGCCTTGTCGAGTGGTTCTTCACCCGTCACAGTATGTATGCCAGCAAAGTATGCCATTTAAAAAGAGTTTAAATTACCCAAGCTGCTTCCAGATGATCAGAGAACAGAAGAGATATTGAAGATGCTAAATTTTGAATGGGTTGTTGATATCTCCCACAGTGTTGCCATGGTGAGGCAATTAATTTATGGCAATAAATTCAACAGGAAGGAACTCATATTTTCTGCATACACTGATTGCTTTATGTTTGGTATTGTAGGCTAATCGCAACAACCTGGCTATTCTGAGTCATAGTTTAAATGGTCATCAAATACTTTACTGTTATTACCGAGTTAAGTGAAAGTGTCCACCATGCATTGTTTTCAGAGAACCATGTGTGGCCGTAGTGGTTTGCCCGTAATTACTGCTTGCAGCTATATTTGACGTCGTGTTTACAATTTCACTAATGTCATCACCTTGTTAACCACCATTGCAACTTTAATGCAGCTGCAACAGCAAGTTCTTTCCAAAACAAGTCTATCAAATATTTTTTTAAAAGCATTTCCCTGTGTTCCATCAGGTAGTATATTGCTTAAAAATTGAGTCACTTTGACTCTAGTGTTTCATAAAAAGCTTGAATTATGTGCCTTATTAAGTGTCTCAAAGACTGCACACAGAGACAGAAGCTTTCAGCAGTCTCTCTGATAACAGCATTGAGGACACAATAAAGCATTGTTTTCTGCCTCCCTCACCATTGAAGGAAGTGGACGAGCATGACAGAAAACCAGAGACTGTATGAAATCAAAGCAATGTCAGAGAGATGCAGTATGGGGTCAGGATTTGTTGCACCATAGCTGTGGTTACAAAGATAAGACATGCTTTTACTGTGATAATGTGGGCATATATGTGCTGACTAAAAAGGTGCTACTCCTGATTTTTTTATTTAACAATGGTAAACTGTTTGAGAAGCCTGTTTATAATCAATTATTAATAATGTTACATTGTTTTTATTATAATATCCCATTCCATGGTAAGGTATTATTCTACTTCAGTCTGGCAATGAAACAGTTGGAAAAAAAGTGAAAACATCCCATTTATTTTCTTTGTGAAGGACCATAGCTATATATATAGAGGCAAAGTCCCACCAAACCGTCAACAAAGAACTGGAGCTCAGGAAAGCAGACTTGACGCTGTCTTACATTGCCTGCGTTGCACTTGAAAACGTAAAACGACTGTAGAGACTACTGCCCACTGCCAATTAGCATGGTGGTAGTTTGCAACTGGCATCCAGACAGTGTGACTTTGTCATTGGTTTGCTTTGGTTAGTTCCAATGTTTTCCTATGTGCTCATTTGCTAAGATGAACAACCAATCTGAGTCCAATCTGAGCCCCACCTCCAATTTAACATGCAGAATCAGTCAAGAAACAGCTGATATTGTTCAACTAGAGCCAATGGTTTAAAACAAACAGACAAAACTAAAGCCAAATGTAAACATGATTATATGATGCTGAAGTTACGCTTTGCTTTTTAAGATCTATAGAACCAAAAGAAAACACAGTCAGGAACAGATACAAAAACAATGTTGCTTTTTTGTCATGTGACATACCCTATATGCCAAAAAACATTATTGTTGCATCTCTCATTGGCAGTCTGCAGTCTCTCATCATAATCTCACTGTCTCTGTGCCCATATTCATTTGTGTGGCACCTCACACCTGCAGAGGGTCCCTAACTCCTGCTGTCCCAATCAGATTGTTGCGTCCTCTTTCTCTTCACACATCAGGCACTCAGAGGAGGGATGCTGTTTTATCTTCCCTCTAGCAGCAACTAAAGCCGGAGGCCTGTCTCCACTTAATGGAACCTCTGTCTCACAGCCCCACTGTCGCCTCTTACCTCAGACAGTGTGGCAAGTCTGGAATCCGAACCCGTGTGTGAGGGAGCAGTAGTGAAGTTAAGTGGACCCAAGAGCACACTCTTCAGTGGCACAAGCCACACAGAGATGCCGTTCAGCAGGAACATTTGGCAAGTGTGCCACGTGTTTATACCAGAAATACTTTTTCTGCTCTCAGGATTGAGAGCAGTCTGTTTTAATACAAACAATACAGTTCCGATAAGTCCCAGCCATTAGTACAACATTATGCAATTTCAGGTTCATCCTGTGAACATTTTGTTCATGTTGACTTCAAACCAATATTCGATTACTAACTTTGCAGCTTCAAAACTAAGGGTCAGGATACTGGACTCCTAACGCATATCCTATCAAAACAGTGCTAAATTAGTAGATGTGTGTAAGTGTTGGGAATTTATACGTTTATTTTTAAATTAGGTACTAATTTACCAATAATTTACCCAATCAAAGTAACAGTAAAAAGTAAGATGGTCTTCTGCTTTAGAATTAAGATTAGCAAACAGTTGAAACAAACACGGTCTCTTTAGCATTGCAGACAAGGACAATGTTGTCCTGCTGTGAATCCCGTTGCCTCTTTTGGAGATACAAGAGAGAATGCCCACATGTACAAGGTAATCCTATTAGCCAGGAGACAAGGGGATCACTGCTTTCTGTCAGAGGTCAGGCCCTGAATGACCTTACTCATACAGGAACAATAGCAAGAAAAACTGAATGTTGGCAGTGTTGTTGAAGGAATGTCTTTTAGACAAACCACAGACAAACCTTACATATTCAATATCAATTCAAATGGGGACATTCAGCATTAGCTTATTTTACAACATGATGACAAAGAACAGAAATGGGAAAAAGTTACTTCCTAGTTTTGTTTCAAAGGTAACCCAGCACTGCATCATAGCGTCATACTGCATCATAGCGCCAGGTCTGAGTACATGTAAAATTTAAAAAGAATCAAGTATTTTTTGGTTTGACAGTCAGTTAAAAAGAAGCAAGTTTTTTCCTTCATTTGCATTAATTCTCTTTCTGTCTTCATGTCTGGGTTAAAGACGCCCTCATTCTCTGAAGTCTCAGATGAACCTGGAGTCAGAAGCAGGCTTAGGCTCAGGGGCATTGTCATAAATTATGACTGCAGCCACAGACTAGAAGTCTGAGAACCCTGTTCCTTTAACTTCATTTTCTCCTGTGTGTGTAGTCCTTTGATGCTCTAAAACCATTAAGCCTAATAGCCCTTGTCCCACACAAGCTGTTGAGGTTCATTAGGGTGCAATCAGGTGTCTAGGGAATACACATAGTAAATCAATGACAATGCTTTAGGATTTTGGAGTGGACTGAAACCATATGGGAGGCTCTATGAATTTGCTACTTCAGCAGAGGACTATACTAAGGTGAAATAAAGCATTGCTTTTTAAGGTGGACCTCACCTTCCATCCAATGAAACTGAAATGAAATGTATGATCACCCACATTAAAGGAATTATATGTAGGAGCTGGTTCAGTGATTCCTAGCACCAAGGTCTTGTGTTTAAAACAGGAGATGGGATAAATTGCCAAAGTTTTTATTCAGTCAAAGTGTCTAATGTTGGGGAAATGTGTAAGAGTCTATTTTATTTATTAAAGTGTCAACAAGGCACAAAAGCTGTTGTACATTTCTAATATTTTTAGTCAAAAAAAGGATACAGTTCAAACACAGGTTGACAATGAAATAGGTGCATGTTGCCACTTTATATGTGACTGATCTGTATAAAATACAACACACAAAATGCGACTTGTCCTATCTAACACAAGCTTGTTCACACAAGCTAGTGATTGTGTCTTTATACAGCATGCTGACACATACTGATATTTTTATGTTGCACAAAGCATGAAACAAAAAAACAAAACTGACAGCTAACTGATATAGACAGCAGGTCAAATAATCAATGTGGACTGTCTGTTAAGCTAATATGTATATTGAGTTGTGAAAGAGACATGCATTAGTTTATGACAGCACCTGAGAGGGCAATAGAGTAAGAATGCAGGCTGCACGGTCTTCATTTGAATCATGTCTGATTACTTCATTGCCCTTTTATTCCAAGAAAAACTTTAGGATTTCCTCCTAGAGTATCCTGAGGACAATTAACGCACCAGTCAACAAAATAAGTGTATCCATCTAAACCAATTATGCAGTCTAAGTGGAGAGCATGCTAGCCACTGGTGAATGGATGGCTCCTGAACTGATTAACTGGCAGACGCAGTGACCCGCCTGACCTCTTAATGCCCTTTGGGGGAAACCTTTGTCATAAGAAATAAATATGGCACTCCCTGTGTTCAAGCTTAGCAAAGCGCTTACAATAACCAGTAATCCATTAAGCAAAAAGTAGATTTGGCTAATAGCATAAACATGGTTCCTGCAAAGATCTTTTTCATGACAAAGGAGGTTATGGCCCATGCAGGGAGCAACTTGAAAGAAACAATGTCTATGATGTGTTTAAGACTGCAGGGAAAATCTTTGTTTAGTCTGTTGAGAGTTTGGCTCGAGTGTTGATCTGATTAGCCAATTGCAGTTATCCTCATTAAGCCATTATTTTTTAATGATTATTTTGTACAAAATGTATATTTTATTATATTTGTTGGGAAGATAATTATATAAGCTCTGAGCTCAACCAGATGTGAAACAATGCACATTTGCCTTTATTTGGGTCTGTTGTGAAAGAACAAAGTGTACCATTCATCAGACAAATATACATCTGTTTATGTGTCTCACAGGTGTCTTTTATGCATAGTCCACACGTCAATTTTTGGGTTCAATTCAATAACAAGTTCAAGCCCTCCCTAAATAGTTTAAAACAAATTGGCGGAGAACAGAATCCATGAATACTCTGAGGTATGAGGCAGTGCTTGGCCTCTGTTAGAGGAATCATTTTACTTCCCCCCAACAGATCTCTTTGTTCCAGCCAACATTACACATGTCAGGTCTTAACAACATTTCCACCAGCTGACAACCAAAGTCATGGCTTTAAATGAGGCCCATTACCACGAATCACATTTGAAAATGTCAGAGCACAGGAGGTGTACCAGAGTTTTCCTCTTAGATCCTGTTTGTGTCCCCACTGCTGATTGCATTATATTAATGTATCAGTTACATTGGATGTGATTTCCCATTGACTGGGGATCAAAGCAGATGCTGCGGCATAGGGAGGTTATTGAATTAGATGGGCGGTGCCAGTAAAGACAAATATATCAATATTGTATTCAGCTTAGGGTCATTTCAGCTGCACTTATCCAGTGTAAACATAATGCAACAAGAACATCATGTACTACTGGTAGGCGTTTAACCCTTTATAAATCTATATCCATAAATCTGCAAAAAAACTTCCCATCACAGATATATATGACAGCCATATCCAACATGGTCTAATACAAACCCAATGTATGTGGTGCTGTGGCTTAGCTGGTTAAAGCGCCTGCCTTGTAAACAGGAGATCCTGGGTTCAAATCCCAGCAGGTAGCAGTAGTGTTAGCTTGTCATTTGTGAAAAAGCAGAGATTCACTTTTTCAAAGGTACCACAAGCTTCTTAAAGCAGATTTGTTCCTTACACCCTCTAAACCTGCAAAGATTTTGACTTGAGAAGGAAATGTATTTGTAAATTACAGGAATTAAATGTGTATATTGTTTAAGCCTTTCTGTAGTTTAACTGGTAGAGCATTGTGGGTTTACAAGTACTGATTAAAAAAGTGTACACTTGAATTCAATGTAGAAACTGAGATTGTTTTAAAACTAATAAAATTACAACAGTTATTTGATTTATGAACCATTTGTATCATCAGAAAGGTTGTCGGATTTGCATTTGGGTAGCTGACCCCAAAGCAAAGGTACACACACCTCACTGTCCAAATGTAACTTACATAGACATGTAGTGTTTTTCTCTATTAAAACATTTAGAATTAGAAAAATGTACACTTTAAAATTACTTCTGCTCTCGGATCAGCCAGTTAAAAATATGTAGCAAAACGATTCCCAGCAATACAGTGGTTATCCCAGCAATACTCGCCCTACTCACTAAGCGCCACCTAGTGGTTGATTAACAATGTAAGCGCCACAAAATACAACACAAAAATACAAGAATGACCCGAAACGTATTCAGTTAAAAATGTATGAATGTAATAAATGTTGCATTCGATAAAAATACAAATAAAAAAGTGACATAAGTAAATAGTGCTTTGAAAGAGATACTGTCCAAAAGTATTTGGACAATTGGTGTTAAATGAAGTTGAACCTGCCCACAGCTAGTGATGAATTACACCTGTTGTTAATTTCTAAAAGAAATTTATTTATAAAGAAAATAAAGTAGCATTTTTGGACATTCAAATGAGTTATGCAATGAAATATATATTCTTTGATATAATTTATTTAATAATAAAAACATAATCTTGGGTTTGTTACATTTACACATTTCTGACTACTAATATTGTGCCGTTGGAGCCAATAATTAAAAGATTCTCCAAGAAAACAAACACACAAAGACCAGCAATAAACTGGGGTATTTAAACACAAAACTGTATGTGAGACTTCTTTATTGCAATTCCAGGAAAAAATCACACCCTGAACAAGACAGTATCCAAATACACTGATATTTAAGTCTATTCCAAAGAGAAATGCAGTTCCACATTATGACTGACCACACATGTCAGTAGACTACATGGGAGGAATGCCACCAGAAACTCAAATGCCCTGTTGCTCAGGTCATTACTATTGGAATTGGAATTAAGACAAATGGCAATAAGATATACCGCTTCATCTTAATAAAAGAAAATAGTTTCTCTCATATATCTTTATTTCATCAGCCGATACTTTCAAATTGTAGGGCCTGAATAGACAAGAGACTGGTGACTTTTTTCAAGTTTTCAAGAGACTTTTTCAAGAGACTGGTGTTTTGATATAACTTTCTGGGGCTAATGTCATTCAAGTCAACACCACAAGTATTACTTACAACCTAGAAAAAATAGAAAGGTTCATGTCTAGAGATCAAAATACAATGAAAGTTTTAATTCCATAACTGTCACCCACCCTGAAGGCTTACTAAAAAATCTCTTCATGTCTTAACCATGCAGCAACAAACATCCTGCTAAAATTGTGCTGTACAGTCTTGGAAATGCCACCTTCTATAAACCTGCTTATAATCTCACATTTAGCTCTGTAACTGGTGTTGAAAGATGTTTTCTGCATTAAATAAATTAACATTTTTATATTAAAGGGTATTAAATAAGTTACAATATTGAAATACATACAAAAATTTGGATTCCACCATAGTCAACAAACAAGCATTCTTTAACAAAGAATGACAAAACATGCAATCCTCACTTTCATTAAGATTTTAGTAATAAAAAGGTAATTAACTTAATTTTCATGCTATCTAAAAATGAATACAAAATGGCACAACTTATAGATAAACACTTCAACTTGACAAACAAATACTATGAACATAACAGATATGTAACACAAAGAAAGTATATTGACATGGGTGAATGTGCACACAAGAATCATGGGGCAAGAAAATAAACTTGATATCTTGAAAACATTGAAAATATAACAAGTAGAAAAATATAATATATAGTAACTCCAACTATTTGGTCATTTTCCAAAACTGTACATCTCTTAAGCATAAATGTAAACGATGGACATTAATTGATGCTGTTTTAACGTGAAAGGAATTTGAATAAAGTACACCTTTTTGGTAGACTGATGCACAGTTTTTGTTTTTATAAAATAATTCTAAAAGGGAGCTTTTCTCTTTTACTCAATCCTTATATTCACACCATTAAAAGTCAAAGGGGATAACAAAATTACAAGACTGGGCTACAAAATCATAAATTACAAACTATAACAGTTGCACAATCAAAACACAATCAGATGCAGTTACTTATTCTTGTGATCATGCAGGATATCAAAGACCAGAATGAAGATTTGAAGTGCCATCTCTATTTAAAGTATGTCCTTTTGAGTTTGTTAATCTGTGAAGCCCGAAGGAAAAGTTCAGCACACACAGAGAGTTGCCTTACGGTGCTGTAATATGGGGACGCCAGGTGTGCGTTTGGGACTCTTGGTGCTGTTGCGTTTGGGTATGGAGCGCTCGCCAGGCCTTCGTCGAGAGCTGCTGGGAGTCAGAGGGCTACGTCTGGGTCTCTTTCCCACCAGACTTGACACGCCTGGGGAGGATACAGGCTTCTCTAGTGTCCAGTTGTCCTTGCTGGGGCATAGAGTCAAAGCAGCTCTGTCCAGGAGCTCAATGTAAGGGAGGTTTTGGTCTAATGGAGGATCTGCACAGAGATTGACTCCTGTCAGACCATTTCCTCTCTCCAGGGCCGGCAAAGACTCGCTGCTGGCTGAGGACAGGTCTGGATCTGGGGTCTGTAGAGATTACAAAGACATATAAAATGTATTTAATTTAAAACATGCATCTTAAAATAGAAAATTACAACAATTCTTTATTAAAATTTATTACGTTTTTAAAAAAGTAGTTCACCTGAAATAACATTTCTGTGAATATTTACTATTGCTTTTAACTGGTAAGACTATTACCTATAGAACACCAAAGTAATGTTTTGAAGAATTATATTACAAAAAAATTACTTCCATTCAAGTCTTCTGAATCTGTAAGAATCTTTCAGTAAGCAACACACTAAAACATTAAAACATTTTAGTGGGAAATGCCCTTACAGTGACTGCATCTGTACCACATGTGCAACACATCCAATCCTGGTGTTATATCGATAATAACATGTGATGCCAGAACACTAGCATGAACACACACAGCTTTCTGTTGTACAGTGAGGGTTGCATGTGGTCTTTTTTGATTATGGTGCTTAATCATGTGTAAGGACACAAACAACCTGTGTTTGTAAGTGAAGCATGCATGGGCAACTACCAGTCTGGGTCTCAACTCTTAAAGTTTATTCATTGGGTCCTGACCAGCCCCAAGTTATGCAACCAGAAATTCTCTTCCGATAAGAGGCCACAGAAAAATGCACTGGGTTCTACAGATGGTGTTTTATTACACCAAAAATGATGGCGATAACAGTCCTATTTTAGACCTACAACATTTGAAGCAGTCTCTGAGGAGATTCAGATTCAAGATGTTTACCATTCATATCATAGTGAGCTGGATACAGTCAGAGGACTGGTTTGCCACAAAAGACAATTATTTTTATATCAGGAGCAAGCATTAATACTGGGTGCCTCCTTTCGGGCACAACACTTCTGCCCTAGTACTTTATCAAAACGTGGTAGGCGACATTCTGTTGAGACAGGGGCTGTATCCTGAGATGGGATAGCTCATATGGTGAAGATTTTGCTGTTCAGAACTAGATCTGTTTGTGTCTCAGGAAACAACACACTGTCTAGGGTCTGGGGTTTCTCCTGCCCCAGCCCCATTGGTTGGATGTGATGGTTTATACATGGCAGAGGCTCCATCTGTATGCCTTTCTAGAGTGTGTTTTCCAGGACAGAGTTTGTCTGCTGTTATAAACCCATGGCACAAATACGGTTCTTAACCCTTCCAAAAAATATCAGTCCTGGACTCCTATGAAAGATTCTGATCAAAAGGGACGTATTAATGCAGGCGAGGGATACAGCACACCACCCTTGGCCAGAGATGTGAAAACTTTGGGTCCTGAATGCGAGACCATTCTTAACTCTGGAACTCCTCCCATAAGAAAACAAGAAAATTCAACTCTTTGAATCATAATATGAATTTATATTAGAAATAGATGAAGATATATTTACCAGACTATTAATTCAACCAAGTTCAGCTTCATTTCTCGTTGATTCTATGTAACTTTTTTTCCCTGGTTCACAATAAGTGAGTGACATAATAAAGTTTTATTAAAAAAATACCAGCATTCAGATTTTAAATAACAAAGGCTGAGCAATAAATAATTATTTCTTAATTCTCAGATTTCTCAAAAAGTGTAACAGGAATGAAAAATGTTTAAACAGCAAACAAATGATAACTCTATGACATGCCAAGATATGGATTCCATCTAAACCACTCTGACAAGAGGCCTTAATGGGAAACAGGGGAGATGAAGAGAGGCAGAGTGTAAGAGAGATAAAGACACTCTAGGGGAAGTTTGTAGGGCTGATGGGTCTATTTTTGTAGGCCTGGTGCCAAAGTGTGGCTAACAGGAACTGAGCTGTGGAGGAACTCAGCTGTGTGTCTGGACAGTGTAAAGCTTAAAGTTCAGGCTTTTCATTAACTTCTGTTTTTATCTGCAACATGTATTTTCCATGCTGCTAGCAGCACCAAACCCTGCAGTTTAAACAGCCACAGAGATCTTCTAAATTAATTCAACATCTAGAAATTTACTGTTGGTAAAAAAACAGAAAGCCTTAAAGCACTGTTTGTTTTATTCTGTTGTTTTTTTCAAGTATTTTTTATTCCTTGTAATGTTTTTATACTACAGTCAATTTTGGCTTGCTAGAATAACGAAGGCGCTATTTTTTATAAACCTGCTCTGGAACAGAGTCGTGAAAACTGCAATACAAATGAAACGAATACAAATGATATGACCTAACCAACTTCAATTTACCTTGATGAGAGGTGTGTTGGAGCGAGACCCTGTTGCCGGGTCACAGTGCGGACCCTCTGTTAGGCTAAGTATGACTTCATCTCTGTGTATAGGTAAGTGGGGCTTGCCAGGCTCAGGCAGGGCGATGACTATGACGCTGGTGTTGTCTGCACGGAGCATCCGCTGACGCCACCGCATCAACGCGTGACAGCCTAAGCGCCGCGCAACCGACATCCCAAAGGGTGCCTGTATGAATTAAAGCACACATGTACCATTACTTACAATGACAAAACATTTACATTTGCACATCATTCCTCTCTTTATCAATTTGCATTGGTTGCAATTAGCTGCTTGCATCAGATTTAGGGCTTTTATGTTTGCTTATAGGTCAACCACAGGCTCTGCTCCCCTATACCTAAACTCACTAGTTTAGACTTATCCTCCAGAAGTTTGTGTTGTGCAAGTAAAGAGGTGGACTGGTGGTACCATCACAAAGAGTCACTAAATCATTCTCACACACGTTCACAGTTTCTCACTGGTGGAATGACAATACATTTCCTTTAGTCAATTCTTTGGACTCAAATCACAGCACTGTTGCCCTTTTGTTTATTTGGGTTGCTTTCAGTGTTCCTCTCATTTGTAAGTCGCTTTGTATGAAAGCATCTATTAAATGACAAAATGTTAATGTACAAAGCTAGGAATAGATCAGAAGCCAAGGACAAAATAAACAGTATAAGAGGAAAAGCATTTTTGTGTTAGTGCTGTATTTACAGATATCCACAGATATGCTAACCTGGCTACCTGTCGCTCACAAATCTCATGCTTTTAAATACAACTGAAATATGCCAGTTGTAGGAATATATTCTATTTGGTACCACTTTACAATAAAGTATTTGATTTGTTAACATCACAATAAACAACTCTTCAAATACATGTTTTGCTTAACAAATTCTTGCTGACAGTTCCTGATGCCAGTTGGTGACACTTTATCTGTGACTTACAATAGGCACATCATTGTGATCAGCCCACAACACCTCACATAGGTTTGATGTAAATCCCTCAATGTATACAAAATATCAGAGACACTTCCTGTTCTTTTTATCACCATAAACTGTTTCTCAACACTGTTCAAAATATTAACAGTTCACAATTTAGGATCCTTGATTTTGTATACATTGAGGGATTTACATCAAACTTATGTGAGGTGTTGTATATATATTTTGTATATATTTTGGTATATATATATTTTGGAAGTGACTTACATGAATGTAAGTGAAACACTTCTTGCTGCCAGTTGGTGGCCATATGACTTAAAATAGTCACCCTTATGCCAACAGACTAGTGCAAGCAGAAGATAAGAGCTTCTTCCTGTTTCTATTCACTGATAAATTTATTGCCTTGCTATGGTAACCCCATTCAAGATATTAAAAATCCCACTAATGTTTGTATATTAATATTTGCCAAATTTGGTAACAGTCCCATGAATATTCTAGCATGTTAAGCACCTCAAATACACCAGAACAGGGTTAAAGTGTGAAATGTTGCCATGGCAACAGTGTTTAAGCTATCACAAATCAATTTAAACTAAACTTTATATCAGTCATGCCTTTACATTATTTTGACCAAATGTCCAAAGGTTTTTTTAAGCAACATACTTCCTCCTGCCGATTTTTGGTGCTATGACTGTGACTCACACTTGTCATATCAATGTCATTAGCACACCACAGTAAACATGTTTACAAAGTTCCCAATCACTTAAAATGGCTAAGGGGTGTAAGCACAAAAGTTGTTTTAGGATACAGATACCTGTTTCGTACGGGTGTGTGCATGTATGTATGGTATATGCGCCATCTTTTTGTGCCCCATGCCAGGCAAGTTTACTAAGCCCACTACCTCACCAATGTTCTAGTCTTTGCCCGGCCCTATTGGTTGACGACATGTGCCATATGTGTGCCAAATTTCAAACGTTTTACAAAGAATCTAAAAGGCCCACAAAACCTCGAATAAAAAAAGGGCAGTTGCATTGAATAATCCCAAGAAAATCGATGGGGCCTTCTGAAAATTGTTACATAATTGTTCATACCACAGCTTCATCATGGCTCTGGCACACAGTCACAGCCTCCTGAGGTGGCACCATGTTCCACAGCCCATCACTGCCAACAATGATGTAACGATGCCGTCTAGGGTCAAGGATCACAACACTGGTGTCAGGCTCTGGAGACACCACAAATTCTCCACTGTAGAAGTCATAACTCCATAGATCACCTGCACAAACACATTTATTGAAATAATTGTATAAAATAGCATCTGCCAGTAATACCTAGTAATAGCTTAATGTAACTCCTGATATTTTTGACATTAAGAGGCAGCACTGATAATGAGGCCCACATTGACTCTGTACTTTTTAATCATATACGAAAAACATTAAAGTATTACATATTTAGTAAATTTACATCTGTTTCTCTCTAAAATAGTTGGCATAATGCTCTTTTAACATAAAGTACTTAAAACTGAGCAAAGTGATAGTGTTATGAAGTGTCTTGTTTACCCAGCGCTCTGGCGACGGCGAGGAAGGGAATCTGGTCGATCGGCGTGCTCCTCCTTACAGGGCCATTGTGAGTTAGTCTAGGTCTCTTCCATACCACACGGTTCACTCCGGACTTCTTCACCACACTTTAAAAGCACAAATAATCAGAAGGAAATAAATGAGGCCACTAGTATGCTTTAATACTGCATGTTATTCAAGAAAATTATTGTTCTGCTGACAATCATGCTGGTATTTTGAGGGTGGCAGTGAGCCAAGCAGGTCTCACCTGCCACCTAGTCCCTCAATTCTCTGCTTTTCCTTTGGAAGTTCTGGTTTGTGGTCTTGCGTGACCTCCACAGCTTTGATGACTTTATCTGAGGGATCTTCTCTCACACCCAGCACGACAGATGAGTCCCCAACATGAGCCACAAACATACGCTCCCCTCTGATGACCACCACGCTGGCTGTTGTGCCCGAGGTGCTAGGGAGGCCAGTTAATGTCTTTGGCCACTCAGCTGAAGAACAGAGACAAGTTTAACTCAAACCAAAACTCAATTTATCCAATAATTTAATTCCTTTACTTTAAAGGTGTTTAAAGGTAATGTAGACCCTGGTACACTAGACCCTGCATGAAAGTACTATCTGCCTGTGGTCTGAGTAAATGTGTGGGAGGTAGAATTAACATTGAGTGACATGGCGTCTAGGCTAGTGGCATGTCTTTTGGCACATCTCATATACACTGCCTTAAGCCACTGTATTTGGTGGCACATCCACTGGCACACCTGATTTCTGGTGGCATGTGGTACTAAAACTTATTGCACTTGTGGCGACAGTCATAGAACATGCTGCAGAACTATTATGTTTTGGCTATGGTGAGGTGGTAAAATTGTGGTGAAAAACAGAAAGGATCTAATATTTATTTGAGCTGCTAAAAATGCTTGAAATGGCAAATGGAAATTTCAAAGCTTAAATATGGGCATTTGGGGGTTTCTGTTGCACTCTCATTTGACTAAAGTGATGGGGTTAGTTTTGCCTATGGTCATGTATTGTTCTTATCAAGCCAGACAAATTTCAATATTACATTCATTAGCTACACCCAACTGAGCCACTAAAGCCAAGATTAGAAATGTCCCTAGTACATTTCATTACAGAAATTTCAATAATCAATATAATCACAATGTACTTTTGTACACCTCACTGCACAAACTCAAATTCAAAGCCTTATTCATGAAAAAATGAGAGACTCTTAACACTTTATTTTTCACTTTAATGAAATAAAAGGTGGATTTGGACACTTATAATTAAATAGGCTCTATATCACATTAGTAAATCTTTTATTGCTTTGTTATATCTTTTGTCTGTGCAACTGTAGCAGTTTAAGTTACATACCTACTTAAATAGTTCATGTTAATATTTACAGTCAGGCTGGTTTTTTGGTTATATAAAAACCATGCTTATGCATGGCAATATATTTCTTGCCATCTATATTAAATTCTTTTTACTTTTTTGTTCACCCTTTTGTATTTATCACTCCTGAACAGTAAATTTTTATGATCCTGTCAAGATGGAGTGAAAATGACACCTACAAAATTTCATGTCAACACTCAAAAGTTTTACAAAGATATAGCCTGTAGATGCTACACAAACTTATGTGCAAACTGGACAAATGCTATAAAAGTTTGAAAAAGTAGGTTTTAATATAATTCAATATGACAGAGAGGAAGTAACATTAACTGGGACAAAGAGTACCATGACACCAAATATATATAAAAAAAAAGTTGTTGCAAACAATGCTATTTCATTGCCACTGGAGAACAGACATTTTCAGTTCTCCGATCAGGTCCTTCTGGAACCCGTCTCCTCAGAATCTCTGAGACAAAATGACCATCAGGTTCTTGGTCACCTTTCTTATCAACAATCATATCTCTAAGCTCTACAAGCAGTCACTCTGGCCTCATGGCTTGGTTTTTGCTCCAGTATGCATTAATCATATGTGAGGCCTTTTAAAAAGGGGAGGTGCCTTTCCAAATGGTGTCCAATTAATTTAATTTACCCCAGGTGGACCCCAATCAGGATGTAGAACCATCTCAACAACGCTCATGGGAAATTGGAGGTACCTGAGCTAAATTTTAAGTGTTGCTACAAATGGTCTTAATACGAAATGAATTTTTTTATTATTTTAAATAAATGTACAGACATTCCTAAAATTCTGTTTTCATGGGGTACTGGGTGTAGATTACTGAGAAAAAAACACTTTAAAATGAATAATTGTATTATCAGGCTACAACAAAAAACTGAAAAAGTGATCTGAATACTTTCTGAATGCACTGGATGTTCGGTTACTTTATTTCATGTAGTTATTGTCCATTTGTAATCAGTCTTTGCCACATTGTATCCCTGTTGTACCAGTTAACTTTGTTCTAACATATATTGATGTGATTTTCCTTACTTGTTATAAGGGGATTTAATAAACAATTAATACTGTATGACATTTGTTGTGACAAAAAGTAGTAAGGGAAAATATATAATACATGTACCTTTGTTTTCAACCTGAAAGATCTTAATATAGAAAAGTGGATAAACAAATACAACCCTCCTGGCTTGATGAATAAAAGATGAATAGATTAATTGATTAATAAAAAATTATTTATAGAACCACTTAAGCTTACATTACCACTGAACCCTATAAAATGGTTCTGCTATTGTTACAAGCTAAAGATCCTTTTGTGGTACTTTTTAAAACCCTACATAAATTAATCACAGCTGACACGTAATGAAATGACATTCAAGCGCACTGTTTGCATGGAGATAAAATATCTGACTGCACTTACGCAGTTTCTTCCACATTGCATGATGACAAGCGATGAAACCTTTACGAATCGCAGCGCAAACTTTCCGATAATCCTTAGACCAAAAGCCCCGTTGTTTCTTAAGAAAATCCCACAAGTGATCTCGAGCAAACAGCGCAGCTTCTCGCCCGCCGTGCCCGTCAAACACAGCGAAGAACGCGACTGATCTTCTGCCGTCTGCTGCCGCCGGTTCGCTTTGTGAATCCTCCGTGCCGTCGTTCGCATCGGGCAACAATGTGTTTCTCCACGTTACCGCGACGGGTAACGTTTTATTTATGCAATCCGACAGGTCGCGTTCGGAAACAGGCTCCTGATCTGGCTCCACGATCACCTCCGTCAAATCTTCCATGTATTTTCTTCCCCCTTGTTCGGAGAATACGCTCACTCGCAGCGATAGGTCGGGATTCATGGCCGATCGGACAGTCCTTGCCGATTATTCAACCTACAGAGTGTTTAAAATGTTTGGGTAAAACTGAAAACATTTATTAAAATTTGCTCGTCTTTTGTTTATTTTCTACCTTTCTTCTTCCTGCCCGTGCCAGTGTCATAGTAACGCGAAAAGTGATCGAAGTAGCACTACCGCCCTCTGACGGACAGGAGTGTCAGTACAATTCAGTGGGTAAATTCGGAAGCGGACTGATATTTTACGTATTGCTTTATCCACACTACAATTAAACCACAATCGATAAGTTAAAACAGTACGTTTTGTTATCTTGCAAAGGTGATTGAGAACAGTGGGCGAATACATTTCATTTATTAAGCGTCGATGAGTCGGTGAACGTCATCATACATTACCAATATAATAATACGACGCGAAGACACTGAAACAACATTACGGTCTTTGACCTTAAAGCCGTGCGTGTGTGTGCGGTTGAGGGTCCTTAAGTGTACCCTTAGCTTGCCATGAATAATTACATTTGTGTTCAATAATAACCATATTTGGCACCATTCTGGATATTGGTCATCCTCACCCAAAACAAGGTTTTAAGATTTGGGCTGCAATCTGTAGCAAATAAAGAAACCATTGACTGCAATGTGGAACGTAGATTATTAATTATTGCACAGCATATAAACAACAAATATCAACACAATTTTTGTTGTAAACTTACATAAACACTGTATTATTGAGATTTTGTACTGAAGTCCATGTGTCACGATTCATACCCAATAATCTGGATTACAACCTCATAATCGGACCATAAAAATAGTGCAACATACATTACAACAGTTTAACACACATGCTCTATTTTTATAAATACTTATTTTCTAATACTGCTTTGATTTATTACTGTTATCCATCAAATTCTAAACCTTCTGAAAACAGCAGCCGAAAATATTCTGCTAAAAAAGAAATCATATATGAATTATAAATGCTTCTGTATAAAATGGGAACATTATTCATTTGGATGCAACACATTATGTCTGATAAGAAATTAAAAATGGGAAATTGTACATATTTTGTGGCACATCTAATAAGGCTCTTTACTGGTTTGGATTCATATCCAACACTGTTTGTTTGGTTATCTCCATCGCAGCGGAACACTTGTCATGTTCAGGTTTACCGCCCAGCTGGTGGCCATACTCAAACCGGATTCTTAGTTCTCCCACGTGTGAGTGTGGAAGGATATCCGGGATCCATTCGATCACAAAAGGCACTGACTCCGTCTGCTCTGCAGAACATGTACCTAATATATGATATCACAGTATATTAGTGATATAGCACTGCAGCAAGTTAAACACTTGTTTCTATCCCTGTTGGTATTATGCCAGTCTTCTTTGGACCCCAATGGCTTCTAATGCCTCAATATTAAAGTTGAAGAATATAATGATCAAAATAAAGTATTCCAGATATTATTATAATAATAATTGCAGTCCAAATATATAAAATAATTATAAACCTAATATATAAAATTTAACAATTTGTTAGTATAGTAATATATGTATCAATATGTATCAAATGCTAACAAAATAATATGTATCGAATGCTAACAAAAAACATACATTTGACAGTGTGTTATTTTGATTGATGTAATTCACATTTTGTGCAAGTGAATGTTGTAACATTTCTTATTAGGCACTAAGCTGAATACCTAAAGAAGTTATTTCAGCCAATAGAATGACTTTGGGGTCCAAGGGGGATGGGAATCATCAGAGGATATGTTGCATTATATCAGTATCAAATTAGCAACAGTCTCATTGCAAGCCTCAGCCACAACTTCATCCCACCCATATCAATATATTTTCCTCTAAATGAAAAGAGAAAACAGATGCATACTCACCCACTTTAAGAAAGGTGCGGAGCTCCAGTGGTTTAATAGCCAATGGCTTGTTGGAGCGTGAATGGTTGCAGGTATCTGATCCAGAATCAGAAGTGTTCTCTCGACACCGGTATGGTGAATATGAGCCATCGCTGTTCTTCACAAAACTCTGATTGAGTTCCAAAGGTAACTGGTATAAATGAAAAGCATCAGTTAGGGACAGAATAGGAAAGAAATAGAGATGTGCTACAGGAGAATCAGGTAGAAAATGAGTTCACACCTCAGGTGTATCAAAGATGCGTTTGACGTGTATTAAGTTGGTGATGTGCCAGGTGTATTTAGAGAAGGAACCAAGAGGCAAAGCGTCACTGCGCACAAATGCTAAAAATACAGAAATTACAAATACAAAAGAAATTATAACCATATGTTAGATAAAGTAACATATGGTTATAATTTAACTTTCATTCAGAAGTATTATACATTTAATCAGGAAAGGAATTACAAATAAACTTTAAAATTACTTTTATATTGATTATCTACTATGTAAGGTGATTTTTATTTATTTACTTGCTTTATGTGTATTTATATATAACCTAAAACATACAAGATTACTGTACTGTGTATTTCAGCTCAGATTTAGACTTTTATTAATGTTGTTTTAGCCCACATATTTAGTTTAATTATAAAAGAAGTGACTCACTGGTGGTGTAGTTAGGCAGTCTTCGCTTCTTTGAGCCCAATGACAAACGCTGCTGTAGGGCATTAAAGAAAGTTTGTGGGATGTGGAACACCAGGGGATCTGGCTTTCCTGTTAATATGACAACATCATATTCATATTAATGAAAAAGAAGATCATGTTTATGTGACAGGATTCATGGATTTATGTCCTGTTAATTAACATTTGAATCTGACAACATCTAAAAGGAAGCAAATTTCCTTAAGTGAATTCCTTAAGTGAATTTTACATAGACAGCCAAAAACATGTTACCCCAATTTCACCCCAACCACATCATATTGTTTGCAGTTACTTGAACGTTAAAAATATATATGATTAAAACCATAATATGACATAATTAAGACTTTCAAAAAATAAAACATTGAGACTAGACAGGACGACTCTCTGTAACACAAAAACTTTTGTTATGAATATTTTTGTTATATACTTGAAGTATGAGCTGTGTGTACTTCTGCTCATTCTAATACTGTCCTACCATCAAACTGGAAATGCATAGTTTGATGAATCCTCTCAGTGACGCTAACCAACCACTGCTGGAAGCCCAGTGATACATGCGTCTCAGCCACTGCTTGGCTGCTTCCTGTTTAATTTATCCAATCACATGAAACACAATAAAAACACCATCAACAAACTTTGATGAGGCAATGAAAGCTATGTGCACATCACCTACTTTTTAAAGGAGTAAATCGTTATAAATACATCTAAACAACCATTAGCAAAGCTAGAAGAACTAAGCAATGACTAGGAAAATTAGAAGAATTAAAGTCAGAATTAAAGTCAAAGCAAGAGGACAAGGAATGGAAGTATCTGGCAGAACCTGGGTTCTTAAGCCCAGCGGAACTGAAGTGTTTTCTGTGAGTGGGCTTGCGCTGGTTTAGGGTGGGTGAAGTGTCTTTAACAGCCACAAGTGATGGAGACGAGATAGAGGAAGCTGTGAGAGGTCCAGAAAGACAAAGAAGAAGAAAGCAGATAATAGAGATGGTCAGTAACTTCACAGCAAAAGACATCAACAACAGGTGCAGAAAAGAGGAAAGACTCAGTTGTACTAAGATGCGTCTAAAGATCCCATGAGCAGGTACCCACAGAACCTCTGAATGAGTTTGAACACCGTCATTGACAATTTCCCATGCATTCCTGACCGTTTGCATGTTAGAATTATTAGATATTTTTCAACACATCATATTTTATCATGTTTAAAGCTTCAGCCTATAACTTTTGCCTTCACCATCTGTATCACCATTTCGGTTACTTTACATGCTTTTATTTACATATGTTGAAATAAACATCTGTAAATATTTGTCAGGTCAGATTTCCATTTCCTGCAAAATCTGACCTCGCACCTCAGATTATAAACTATTATTACAAGATGATCATTACGATTCATCTTAAAGGGAACATTCACCCTAAAAAGAAAATTCTGTCTTTGCGCACCTTCATGTTGTTTCACACACAACAAGTGACTAATGTTGTGGAAAAAATCTTATTTTGGAAAGAGAAACTCAAAAACCTGTAATTGTCTTTGTAATATTTTATTGCTTGCGAGGGAGATCAGGGCTCAACTGATAAATGTAAAGATCTCAAAGAAAAAAGGACAGTCACACACTTATACACGTCCCCCTTAGGGTGTTGTTCTTTATCATTGATCCCAAGTTGCTAAATATGCATCCTTTAGTTTACCAATCAATACTCATAAACTCATTTTTATTGCCTTATATAGAACATCTTAAACATTTCTTCTGGTCCACCTACTCCTGCCTCCTTCCATCTAACTCCTTCAGTCTCATTTCTCTCCCCCTCCCATTTGACTCTCATCTCAGTTCTTTCACCTCTGTCTGACTCTTTGGTCTCTTTTGCCTCTGTAGTCTTCGGTAGAGAGAAGTGATACCTGCATTGCAGCTTATTTTTGTTCTTTAGAGGGGAACAGAATCTGATTATTGTTAATATAGAACAAGGAGAAATAACATGTTTATCAGATAGAAAAACATATAAATTGTAATAAAATCATATAAAAGAAATCATAAGAAATAAAATTTCCTCCACACTAACTTGTTGAATATTTGTTGAATAAAATAAGTTTTTTTTGCACACGAAAAAAATAATTCTTGCCACTTTATCTTTTACCACAGACACATGGACAATGTCTTTCTAACCTTTCTGGGCTTTAGAAGTGTTATTTGCATTGCTGCCTATGGGGGTCTATTTTAATTTGTGTTCTGAAGATTAACAAGGTCTAATGAGTGTGGAACAACATGAGGGTAATTAATGACAGAATTATAATTTTTTGTGAATTAGGAGACAGTTTTGAACACAGATCTGTTACCTATTCAATAACTGTTTAAAAAGTTACAAATTCCATCTTTTAACTTCATGACTCTGGTCTTGGCTGTTTTGCATTTGACAGCCATTTGAACAACTGCTGTTCCGTGGGCTACAATTTCCATGTGGGCCTGCCAATTAGCTTAGACTTACCGGTAGAGGACTCCAAGAGTTTGAGTCTCTTGGGACGATGAGACATGGAGGGCTCAACATGCTGCTGAAATTCAGATACACTGAGCACTGTAGCATCTGTCCTCTCCTCTCCTGGACACACACAAAAATGCTGCCAATCATCTTATTCATGCATAAATTAATATAGACACAACAGTAGGCTGCAAATCTATAGTGGCTACATGGACAACATTTTTTGGTATTATGCTGTGTGCTAACAAACCCCATTTTAGCATTTTATGTATTCTTTATGGGGAACACAACTTATTAGAAATAACTGCAACAAGCTCTGTGTCTTATCAATAAATGTGTCTTATCAATTAAAATGTATTCAAGATGGAAGATGAATTACAAATATATTTCATTCAGTAGTAAAAACTATTAATAAATTATCCAAATTTGGATTTATATTGTTAGTTTAGCAACATAATGGTAAAAACTATTGGGATCAACTATATATTAAGACTTCTGGGCGTATCATGTAAGAGCTCTGAATGTGTGATGCACAAAGTTACTGCCTAAGTAAAGCATTCCAAATCAGTCATATATGAGCCTTCACTGAGGTTACAACGGTTTCTTAAAAGATAGCCGTCTACATATTTATGAACTGTCCAGATGCAGACAACAATAATGGTGATCTTACCATTCAAGTTGTAGTTCAGAAAGGCTGAAAACTCAGAGGCCAGTGTCTCATCACTTGTAAAAGCACAGACACAAGCATAGTAGTGCAGGCAACGTTCAGGAAACCTGTGCTGATCAGATTTTCTCTTTTCCTTAAGATTAGGATGATCCACACTCCTTGCCCCTAATGCCCCCTTGCCACTGGAAGCGTGACATGCACAGCAAAAGGGAACCGAACCCTCACTTCTTTCCTTAGCTCCAGATAAGCCCACTATCAGATGCAGCAGTCCCAGAGGATGGGCATCGCCCGGCTGGCATTTCACAACCAGGGTCCCTTTGGAGACACGTTGCACTAGGGGCCCAGGTGTCTCTGTTGCCAGTCTCCACAACTCTTCTTTAGCCTGGGAAGTGGCCACCAGGGCCTCCAGCACAGAGCTCTTAAGTGGAAGCGGTGTTGCTTGGGTGTGACACTCCATCGCTTGCTTCACATGGGTGCAAGGACTTCTGGGTGATTGAGACAATCGCTGTTGTCCACTTTCAACTGGCAACTCGCTTTCGTTTTGCTGGCATGAGGGCATGTAACAGCGTCCGAGATTGACGCGGGTCAGCAGCGTTCCGTCAGCTGTGGTAATAGCTGTATCCCTGAGGACTAACTCAACAAAGCCTCGCTGTTCAGAGCCACGACCCCATTGATGTACGGAAAACACCTGAGGCCCCCTGGCTTTGCCGCCTCCACTGTCCATCACAACTCGAACCACTTCAGACGCCCCTTTTTTAAAACGTCCTGTCCCATGGGCTTTATCCCTAAAGATGGTTCCACAAGCTTTGTTCTTGCAGCTGAGGCCTCGGGTGCCATTGTAAACACCACAATGAGGACACTTGCGAATGCCTCTTAAGGTAGCCTTGCCCAAGTTAGACAGAAAAGCAGGAGTCTTCCATCTGTCACGACTTTTTCCAGACAAGTTACTGGAAGTTGGACTTACGGAGGAAACCACTGTCTGAGTCGTCAGCGGTATTCCAGTGGTTACCAAATGGCCATCCATTTGTCTGTTATGACATGTACACTATGATAAAAAGAGCCATGGGACAATTAGTTTAGCAACCAAGGGGAGCCTTCAGAAAACACTAAATGCTGTTTTACCTTACAAAATTTTAATCGTACTGAATAGTAATGCCTGTGTTTTAATATATACCAAGGCAGTGAACAACGTCCATATTCATGTACCGTGTTATTGGTACTCCAAGGTACAATGTAGTACTATAGTAAAGTACTCGAATATATGATACCATAATTCCAACCATGTCCAAAAAACTATTATAGTACCCTGGTACTTTTGTTGTATCTCAGTGTATCTCTTTCGCTTCTAACTCCTTATTATAGGCTACACAATTAATGACAAAAATAAAAATACAAAAAAACAATTATACACAACTCAGCTTAATAATAAGTAAATAACCAGGGTAAAACGCATTTAAATGAATAAAAAAATCTTAAACCCATCTTCAAGTTCTTGTGAGAATACACTTCACCTGTAAAACTGATCTTTGGCTATGTGAAATATGGTTGCTTTAATAACAGCAATATGAGATTAACATCGCGTACAACAAACAATTGTTTCGATCGTACTTTCACTGCGTGATGATGAATGAATGCTGTAAATGTATGATGATGAGAGACACGCCAACCTCTGCAGCGCTCACTGGTGAGATCCTGTGCTGCTGTTCAGTTCAGATCTTCAATAGCCGTCGCCATTCCTCCTTACATACAGACCCTGTGCTGCGACTGTAACGAGCTTCCTGATTGGACAAACCGAGACCAATGAAAGCACTCTGGGAACTGAAGTCAATAGCGGCCCAGAGTGTATATACGCAGAATAATTGTAGTTCTGTTAGTCAAAACCATACTACATTACTTTTGTTACTTTTAGTTTTTTATTGGTTTTAAATTCATTTTAACTATTAATTTTAGTCTTAAACATTAATTCCCTTGTTTCCAAACCAAAATCATAGTTTAACCACATTTTTGCTTCAGCTCCAGACTAAATATTTAATACTCTCATTACAACTAATCTGATCATTAATCTACCCATGAAAACCCAGTTGAAGGACAAACAGGAACACAGTTTTGCATCTGCATTTTAATGGGACAAAGCAAAAACACATTATAGTTGGATGTACATTATTTAAAAAAAAGCCCCAAAACAAAGTCTCAGATTATTTTAGGCACTGCCTGTTTCATGATCATCAGTTTATTCAAATAAAATCCACTCAGAATAAGGCAACACAATTGTTCTCCTCTATTAAAACCCCAGTGGGCAACAGTGCAAAATTCTCATCCATTCAGGTTTCTTGTTTCAACACTAAATACTTCAAAAAGGTTTTTAAAAAGTCGATATTTAGATATTATACACAGAATTATTGTAAATGCAACAAAATGTTCAGACAGGATGTTTGAACAGCATTACAATACAACCAGTTCTCCCATGAGTTCGCTGGAAGAATTCTAAAAACCCACACGGACCAGCATTTAACAAAGCCGTTAATGCCAAAGCATAGCTCAGATGAAACCCAACCCCTTCCCATGTTCCCACCAACCTACCTATAAAAGAAACAAACAAGCAACTATAATCAACATCCGCGTTTTCTTAGTATCCCAACAGTTAAACAGCTGTTTATTTACATACAGAATGAGTATATTATACTTAAGCCCTCAAAAAAAGTGGAATGCAAAAGAATTAAAATTACATAAAATTTGAGTTACATCAAATTTTTGTGAAAAAGTATTATTGTGCAATATCCATCTGCCATCTTTAAAGAAAAGAAATATGGCAGTCATCCCTGCAATTGGTATAATTGGAGAAAAAAAACAACAGTTGACATCCATTTTATTAATTTTACAATAAACGAAAAGGTTAACATTTCACACAATTTTGCTTTTAAAATGGCAAGTCCAAAAAAGAAAAGGCAAAGCTTCATATATTACAAAATCCGCAGCTGAAACCGTTCTACCAAACCAAAAAACTAAACGGAAACGTTGCAGTTATACTTGATTTAATTCATTTATAGTACTTTTGAGTAACAAATGGCATAGTTCTCAAACAGAGTCAGTCAGACATCAATGCCGAAGACTTACTGGTTTATGTGAGTGCGCATTAATGTGTCTGATTATATTATTGTGTGTCAGGGTGTGTTTAATTCAACTCATGACCCGCAATGACAAAGATTAAACTCATAGTCCACCAAAGCCTTCTTTTAAATAGGCTTCTTAATGGGGGAGGTTGTGTGTAAATCCCTGTTGCAGCTGCAGTGCCAGAGTTGTCCACTGCTTGATCAGTGTGTGTGGTATCCTGCAGTGCCCATGCTGGTTTGGTTGGCTAACACAGTCCCGTTGACACCCTGGGCCGGTTCCATCACACCTCCGTTATTTACTGCACCAACACCGGGCCACCCAGTGCCAGCCTGTAAATGACTACAAATAAAGCAGCTGTCAGTTAAGAGGCGAAGAAACACCAGTTATTATTTGGCAGATGCTGGACATGACAGGCTATTTGCATATTAATTGCAAAAGCGATTGTAAATAAGGGATGGATGCTCAGAGCCCTGAATTTCTATCACATTTGAGATTGAGCAAAGCACTTGTTTTAACACACAATATGAAATAATATAACTATTATTTCAAAATACAACATACTAATACTAATATACTAACATAAGATACTTGTATACAGGGTCAGTAATATTGCAAAAAAAAAAACTAGCAAGCCTTTGTTAGCACCCTAACAATTACATAATATCATGAATAAGCAATATTTCAATATATCTATCATTGCAACACATGCTAGCATCATAGTGCAGTTGATCAGTTTTTAAATCTTAAAATATATCTTTCTTTTTTCAGATATATTTCTATATACATTTCAAATTAGAGTATCTTTTTTCATGGAAAACTAAGATTATCTATAGACGAGTTCAGAAACTGCATTTTACTTCTGATTTCTGTCATCTGATTTTTAGGGTTGTGTTTCAGAGGGGGCTGGGCTTTACATTTGACAGTTAAAAGAAACTAATTGTACAGTCTAGTCAATAGCAAAGGATAGCTTAAGCATGTACATGACTTACTTGAAGCCCTGTTGGTTCCAGGCTTGTCCATACATGCCATAAGAAGGTACCTGCCAGCCGTTAGGAACATACTGGTTAATTTGTTGTGCATTGCCATACCACTGTCCCCACTGACCGTACGGCTGTGCAGCAAAGCCAACTTTGTTTTGCTTTAAAATGAGAACCAAATAGTTAATTAGACATTTATTACAATGAATGCATGTTGAATGCATCTCTTAAAGCAGTCCAACTAGCACTTTCAACATTACATCTAAACTCTGTACAGAACAGAACATGGGTTAAAACTGCTGGGTACTACTGCTCACCTGCGGTACCTGAACCTGGTGCATGGCGCCCACCATGTCTGTTGTCTCTTTCCCCCAGTAGCATTTTACTATGTGACCTTCTACGGATGTGCCATTAACAGATACTATCGCATGAGCTGCACTTTCATGAGAGTTGAACCTGTGGAAATAAAGACACGTTTCTAAATCAGCCTCTGCTATTACACCATAAAGCCTTTAATTAGTAAAACCATGTTTATACATTTGCTTGGCTCTGTAACACGAGCCTTCGCTGACTGCAGGCTCACAGATGAACAAATTATATTTGACATGCTCAATGTTGCACTATTGTAAAACCACATGGGCCACAGATTGATAGTCTTGAAATTGAATAGAAGTAGGAGTTTACCTAGTGTTTGTGCTTGTAATACTTGTAACATTGTAACAATAATACTAAATATAAAAACGAAAACATGAAGAAAACAACAATCTCTTTATTCCTAAATTAAACATGTTTAAATGTTAAGAACATTTTCCACACTTGGTTTTAAATGTGTCACATATAGTCTGTGTTGTGTTTTGCATGGATTGATCAGAGACGCTGAACAAACATTCCTGCCAGAATTGCTTCAAGGTCAGTCATTTTCAGATGCAGAGCCACAAGCAAAGTTGCAAAAAAAAATTACCATATGCAATGCCTGGGGTCTTGCACACTCAATGTGCATGGCTGCCCCCTCCACAATGACACAATTTTTGCCGCATGCACCAATGAGTTCATGCAACTATAAGAATAAACCAGGCTTAATGATAATGCTATACCTCACAAACGAGTAGCCTTTGTCTGGGAACACTCGAACTTCCATTATTTGGCCAAAAGGAGAGAAGGTCTGTCGCATTAGTTGTTCTTCAGCAGAAAAAGAAATTATTTTCCATCAGAATTTGCTTAAATTGGAACATGAAAAGATTAAAAGGAAAACGCTCACCTGTAAGGCCAGTACTGACCCCACCACAGTATACAGTGCTGTTGCTGGGGCTGGACTGATTCACTACCTCATCAAACGACAAGTGCTTGGTATTTGCTGCTGTAACAATCACAAAGAAATGCTTATTAATCCTGACAACTTTTTTGAAGTTGAAAACCCTCTCATTTAGTCATTCTAAGTTTATCCATTTTGTTTAATTGTTCAAAATGTATCACCTCTCTGTAAGCACATTTGGCATTCTATATAACCTGGCATTCTATAGATTTGTCACATGCGTGCTAGACACTACAACCACTACTTTTGAGTTCTACAAAGAAAAAAGCCATATAGGTTTGGAATGAAGGCGAGTAAATAGCAGTAGTTTTTTCTTTTCGAGCTGTAATTGACGAGAAGCCACAATACCACCCTATGTTTTGGCCTGTTCTTCACACTACTAAAAATATTATACCGTTTAAGAAGAGTTAAAATATACAGTGCATTCAGAAAGTATTTAGACACCGTATTCAAACAACTCAATTCTAAATGTTATGTTTGGAGGAAACCAGACACGGCTCATCAGTGAAGCATGGTGGTGGTGTTTTTCAGCAGCAGGGACTGGTAGACTGCTGGGTGGGTAGGGTAAGCTGATGAATGGAGCAAAGTACATGGAGATCCTTAATGAAAACCTGTTCTACAGCAACCAGGACCTAAAACTAGTCCAAAGGTTCACCCTCCAAGATAATAATCCTATGCACACAGTCAATACAACACAGTAGTATCTTAGGGAGAACTATGTGAATGTCCTACAGCGGCCTCAGCCAAAGCCCTGACTCGAATTCTATTAAACATATTTGGAGAGACTTTAAAATAGCTGTCCACCAATGATCCCTATCCAACCAGACCAAGCTTTAGAGGATTTGCGAAGAATGGCAGAAAATCCCCCAATACAGGTGTGCAAAGCTTGTTGCGTCATACCTAAAAACACTTGAGGCTGTAACTGCCAAAGTAGGCAGAATTTTTCTGTCTGAATGCACAGAAATCTTAAGTATTGTTTCCTTTTGGGAATTTTAAATCCTAGTGCCCAAAAAGTGCACTATGAACATTTAGCCACAGTTTTACTAAAGACATGTGGGTAAGTAAAAGAAATTTGGCTAACCTCCAATCTAAATTAACAGGGTAGGGTGGGGAAAATTAATTAGCACTCACTTTCATAGGTGGTTTTTGGTGCTAGGGGTTTTCTTGTGGCCCAGTTAGTCCTTATCTGCCGACCACCCAACCACTGGCCTCCCATCTGCTGAATAGCATTTTCTGCATCCTGTGAAAAAGTGCAACAAGAACATCAGCACAAGCCATTTCAAATGACAGCAGAAACTCAAACACACTCTTGCTCTCATGAAGAACCAGCAATGCTCCATGCTGGGTTTATGACTCACCCACTTGTTGAAGAATGAAACAAATCCATACCCTTTGGACTTCCCTGTTGCCATGTCTTTTACTACACGGGCATCACTGTAAAACAAAAGCGAATGTTAATTAGTGTGGCACATAATATAAATGGAGCACTTGAATTGTTATGAATTTTAGTTTTTTGAATTTTTTTTAAGGCAAGAAAAGCATGATTGGATGTTATAATAAACTTGTATGTTTTGTTGTTTTTAACATGTAAATTGGGGGCAATGGTTATAAAAGACGTTTATGGGCAAAATAAAAAGTAAAATCTAGCTAAAAAGAAACTGACAGCAAAAGTGCACAAACATCATTTACACTGCGTTATTACTCATGTAAAGAAAAAAGGGCGGGGTAAAAAAAGTTTAAATAAATCGAATGAAAATATTTTCATTAGATGTTTAAATAAATCTAATGAAAAAGGCTTTTAACTTACGACATCCTTCCAAAGGGTGCAAAGGCAGCTCTGACGTCCTCAGTGGTGATTTCTGGGCTGAGGTCTCCAACAAAGACGTGAAAGTGATCTAAGGAATATCAGACTCACTTAAATGATCAGAACACACCACTGGAAAAACTACAGCAGTAAGAGATCTATACTGAAATTCCTGTCTATATTAGGGACACCAATATCAATAATACAAATTAATTAGTCGCCATTTTGGAATACTTAGTTAGTGAATACTTAGTGTTATTAACAGTTAAATTGAATGACAAGAACACATTAAAATGTGTACTAATACTGCAATCACTTATACAAATGAAAAAATATTGAAAAATAACTCACTGCTTGTGTCTTTTTTCTGGCTGCTTGGTGAGGTTGCCCAGTTGACCTTTACCTCCTAGAACAGAGAGGTACCAGCCATGAGAAAGATTAAAACAAGGTTTGAAATTATATAGACTCCCTTAAGCGCCTAATTTACACAGGTGTGAATACATTACTTCTTACACACAATGGGTGTCAGATGTACAGTAGCAACAGAAGTAAAATGGTTATTTGTACTCTATAAAATGTTTACTGTTCCACCCTCCCTTCCCAGCCCGACTCACCCTGTAGATACGATAGCTTACCTTACCCATTATTTTACGCCCATTCATGGCTGCAATGGAGGCCG
Source organism: Yasuhikotakia modesta (assembly GCA_036877545.1). NCBI lineage: Eukaryota > Metazoa > Chordata > Actinopteri > Cypriniformes > Botiidae > Yasuhikotakia > Yasuhikotakia modesta. The sequence continues at coordinate 29,878 of JBAJNP010001110.1, forward strand.
CTGCATGCCTAGGCTCAAAGAACTCCACAAAGCAATATGGGTCATTACCTGCCATCTAAAGATAAATGAAAACAATGAGACTACAGCAACTTTACAGTTTAAAGAAAGTTTAAGATCTTTTACCAAAAAACAGTGAAATGTTTATCCTCATTCGGTTATGAAATAACATGCTTTGCAAATATTTTCTTCCTGTTTTTGAGGCTGGAGGAGTGCCAACAATATTAAAGTGTTTATTCAGGGTATTCAAGGTTTGTAGTCACTGTTACTCATTTGAAAGCAAGGTACAGTAGAAAAGGACACTCTTAAAAGGTCAGAGAGAGGCAGGAAAAGTTTTCATGTGCTTCAAAATTACAATTGTTGGGGGAAAATGTTTTGGCGAAAAAAAAGGTAATGTAGATGGCATACTCACATCCACAATCATTTTACAGCTCTTGCAGGGGCCAATCTGACCAAATAGCTGCATAATAAGGGCTTCTGTTACATTGCGTGATAGGTTTCCAACATAACTGCAAAGAAATCATGGGTACATCAATAAGTTGTGGACAAATTATAGGTGTCAACATATTAAAACTTGGCAAAATTATATAGGTGTTATACTGTTAATATAACAGTAGGAGCGCCATGCAAGACAGCAATTTAGGCTTCATCCTTTTAGATGTTTTTTTTGTTTTATGAAAATAAAACATTTTACAACATTATAGGAACTATAGTCAATGGCCCTGGTTAATGTTACAACTGGTAACAAATAATGCCTTAATGCTGACACAGGTCTTACAGGCTCAAAACCTAGCCCTTCTATATTTGGCCCAGAATTTATTTCCAGGGGCTTTTTTTACTTTTATAAGGGCATTTTTAAGGCTGTCGCCTCTTTCCATTTGCACAGAATCATAGCAGCATAACATTTATTCATCATCAATTAAAACATTATCATTATTTTTATTATCACCCATAAAATTTTCATGATAAATTATTTAAGTTAACAGAATACATTACACATTCTTCTGAGGGTAAAACAATCTCCTATTAACAAGACAAACAAACAGTTATTTAAGATGCATGCTGGAAACAGCAAAAGAAATCCCCTAAATTCGTCAATTATTTCTGTAATGGGGCGAGATCTCCTAACATCGTATCTGTATGTCGATGTTTATGACTGCAGCCTTCGCGAGAGCCCACAGCTCAGTGAGCGCGCTTAAACAAAACTCTAAGATAACATCCTACATCCTTTCAGACATGTGCGCTGTTTTTCTTTCCGCTGAGACCTACTCAGTACGCGGGTTACCGGTATTGGTGGCGAAAAATGACTCCCCTTATTTACACACTATGGTTAGGATTAGGTTTGAGGCGGGGTTAGGATTAAGATAATTAGACAGCAGTCTCAACTAAGGGAGTCATAATCTGGCAGGGAGTCAGAATTTGGTACAACACCGGCGTGCTTATATCCATACACGAAAGACACTGTGCTTCTTAACTGTATTTTTTCTGAATATCACACTCATTTTGTGAATGTTGTGCAACGATATCCTAATGACAATAAGCTTTCAGTATAAGTACAATGCAACTTTACACAGAGCTTGGCCTTGCTCCTGTGTTGTTTAATATTGAGTCCTGAAACATGAATATACACAGATTCCAGTGGAGGCCAGTGTGGTTTTATTAAACTATAAACAAACTAATAGAATTTGTTTCTTTGCTAAATGTTACACAACACTGGCCTCCAAAGGCCTGTCGAAATCATACAAATTAACCCATTAGGCAACACAACCGAAACGCCATGTATTAAAATAACACGACTGAGTTTTGTCCTTGATGGTGTGGAGCGACAAACAGCGTGGAATAACATACCTGTTATTCCATTAAGCTGAGTTTTTGTTAGAGAAACCGTATGTACACGTCTGCTTTGTGGTAGTAGTTCCCTAACATCACTTTATGAAGGCTTTTAATAACACAGTTCAGTTACAATGTATACAGTTAAAACAACGGGACATGATGGAAAGTTTTCCTAAAGAAGCACGACATATATAACTTTAGCTGATGTTAAGTCTGCCTCTTGCCGTACAATGGGAATATATACATACAGTGTCTTAGGCTGCTCGTCGTCCATCATATTTTTCCGATCAAATTAAGACACCGAACCCTGAGAGCAAATCGTCTGGCGTATATTCTGAGCTGATCTAGATTTCCACCCGCGACTCCGTCTTTCCAGTGTCGTCGCCCTATTTCTCCCACCAAACGAGTTATAATGAGAGTAAACGTGAAATACCGCCTCAGTTGACTCTAGTTATGAACAATGGAAAGGCGTCATAAGATGGCGCACGAACCAAACCGGACCGGAAATGCGACTGCGCATGTGCTCTACACTATACACTATACAGCCACACAAAAAGTAAGGCTAGACGAGATGTTTGAACATTATTAACAATAAAGAAAATGAGTTTTGCGTCAGTCGTAATTTCGAGAGGGGCGCAACAGGAACGCACAAAACAAGCTGAAAATGTTCGCCCTGGAATTGAACCTTAGTGGAAATAATGGCATCGTGCTTGACATCATTACACCAGCGGCATCATAACGGACGTATATAATAAAGTGACGGTTCTACAATGTCTTGTTTAAAAACAACACAGTTCGCATTTGCATTTAACTCCCTAAATTATAGCGCAGTATTAAAGTCATTTTTAAAAGCACTTCCTGCTGCCATTTGTTGGCGCTCTGAGGGCGACTCAGCCACATGAGCAACACGTGTTGGAATTGTTTAAAGTACTAAATAATTTTACCGTTTCATACGGAAGCCAACAAAATTAGCCCTATTTATTTTTGTGTGTGCATAAAGAATAAAATAAAATGTAATCTAGCATCAAATGCAATTTAAACAGTCTTAAACAAATCAAACATGGTTTGGGGTTAAGTCATTATAAAAGCTATTAATTTATATTATTTATATTAGCTATTATTTATATTAGCTAATTTATTAAAAACCTAACGTGAAACCCTCTGGTGTACAAAATATTGATTGCAATCTACAGGTAGGAAATAATATGGTTGATCACTTAATATTAACTATTTGCCTATATTGATTAACTATATTGAAACATTTAGCATGTTTCTCGGATTGAACTGTTTTGCATGCTTCTTTAGAATCGCACTTAGATGTTTAGTTGTAAAATGTAAAATAAAATAACAGGTTAACCATTTGCCCATATAATCATTCAAATGAGACTAATAACCTTTAATTGATTTAAAGAGGCAAGTTGAAAGACTCAAATATAACTTTATTGCAAGCATACAATATAAACAATGAGAAGACATTGTTATAGCAGAATGTCTATCACATGTTATGATAGAACAGATACAGATAAAAAAAACATGAACCAATTAAACTTTAAAGCTGAATATCAACCATTTTCCTGATCACATTTCCTCCTCAAGTGGGCAGAACTAATCAATGTTTTCATTGTTTTCCTTGGATCATAATTTTAATTCAGGATAATCACTACCTGAAAAATCAGTATTATGCTGTTTTTATATGACAGGGGAGTCCAATCCTGCTTCTGTAGGGTTTTTGTCTTGTAGAGTTTAACTCCAATTTCACTCAATACACTCAATATGCAATCTAATCTGCACAGTAAGACCTTGGTTAGCTGGTTCAGGTGTGTTTAGTTGTGGAAAAAATATTTTTTTAGGTTAAAACTAAACTCAGGACACTGCCCCCTCAGGAGCAGGACTGAACACCCCTGATATAAGGAGATCTTTTTAAAGCATAATAAAGGCCAAAAAGTGCATCAATATATAAAATGTTTTCATCACAGAAATAAATAGTCCAGCGAAGGGCACAGTTTAGGGATTTATAGAAGATGAAATGCACATAAATGACAAATATATATTTGCTTACAATTTACAAATGGGCTTAAATTATGAACATGGTAAGAATTACTTAATATCACACTAGCAATTCTTAAAGTTTATATGTTCACTATGTGCAAGTCAGACATCGTAAATCTTGTCTCTCTGAATAACACAAATTTGCATATAATGTGAGACAAATACTGGCTTTCAATTAATACACTAACAATAGGAGTTATGGTAAACAGTACAAAAAAATGCTAAGATTAAAATGCTAGAATATTACAGTATTTCAAATAAATAAAAAGGAAACAAACACACTATAGGGATAATGGCTTTGCTGTTAAAAAAAGTCGTAAAAAAGTCATAAGAGCTCATTCACCAGTAGTTGATGTAACTGATTTAAGAGAAATATTAACTTTGTAATTAAACCCACTTTAAAAATCTTTAATGACAATATACAAATCGACACTGCAATGCCACCAGCTTTGCATTGGCTGCATTTGAGTAATGGCAATATCTTTGGAGAAGCAAAAAAAGATCTTTCAGACTAAAAGAAACACAGTTAATGCTATAGGACCCTTTCTACATATTCCAAAGGTGCAAATATTGGAGCAGTATTAATTGGGTCTTCATCGCTACTGTTGTAAAGGTCAAAGAAAGCCGAGACCTGAAAGATGTACACATTCTAATATCGTTACTTTTTGCAGTTAAAAAAATACAAAAATATTACACTACTGAATCTACAAAACGTATGTACAAAACACAAAAAGAGTTTTTTTTATTATGAAAATTATGTGACGGAGGAAGTTGGTGGTAAGTCTGCAGTATCCTGGTACACTTGTACACTTAAAAGTACATAAAGATTAAAAACAATGGCACCTGATGAAAATGGCTAAAATAAGACAAAATGTCTTAACACAAAACAGATCTTTGTCTTGTCAACCTTCTAATACTTGTGTATGTAAATACACACATGTTAGGTTTTAAGTGTAAAAACTTGAACATAACAACAACAGCACAAATGAGAACATCAGAATTCAAGACAATCGCATAGATGCAAATAACTGTGCCTGTGACTGGCTTTGGTTGCTGGTTACCAAACACACCATTTCTTAAGATTCTGTCAGAACAAACCAGTCAGTTTTGGACAGAGCTTGAGGAGGTGACTAATGCGCCACATGGCATCATCGGAAAAATACCACAGACAGTTCAATTCAAATAAAAATGACAAAATATTTACTACCTACTACTGACTAACTTTACTATTGTTTACTAACTCTCATCTAGTTCCAATGCTGTATGAAGGAGATATTTTGCAGCGGTCCACATAGAGTGGTCAAGGCCAGGCTAATGGGAAGCTGTAACATTTTGTTGGGCTTTGGTTAACTCAAACTTCATCAAACCTGTCGTGTCCTCACATGACACGTTTAAACCTGACTGAGATTTAAGATTTTCAGTGACAGCTTGGACATACTGCAAAATATAATTTGTATTCTGTCAATATAACATGAGTGTATAAACAATTCAATGGATGAACCAAGAGTATGAACCATGAGGAGATAAACAACTGAAATTTTTTTAAAATTTAAAACAAATGATGTAAATTGACACTGTATCTAAGTCATTCAAGAGGTCCATAACACAATACATGAGCAAGCAGCCAGCAAAACATTTGTATTTGCTAAGGCACCCTGACTGCAGTATTTATATTTAGTTTATGTAATCGTAATTGCACTTAGGTAAACAATTGTATTTGGTCTTATTACTTAAGTAATAGTATAGAATAGTCTTCTTATGCATGATCTCATTCACAAACAAGCAACAAGGACCTTTCCAAAATGGTCCCATCTCTTGGAAGAAATAAAGCTTAAAACTGTACGAAAGGAATTAACTATAAAAGAGCCAAAAATCACAACAGTTTAGGGCTATAAAAAGGGTGTTTTACATGGTGGACAAAACATTCATCCTACAGGTTGTACTTTAATCAGAAATACTCCATGGCATACTGACTACATATTGGAGAACATAAATCTGTCATAGCTTAACTGTTGCTCTGTGACTAGTAAAAACCAGGAAATATCTGCATAATATGGACATCAGAGAAAAACACAGAGCTCTCTCCATGCTAATGGCTCAAAACAGCTGATGCATAGGCATTTCACACAGTGACTATGGCAGAGTACTGTTTAGTACAATAAAAGCATGCAATTTTGAGGGCGAAACATTTATGTTTCTCTCTGTGTGTTACAAATCACCTGGAAATGGAGTGTCGATTTAGCTTCTTGGCGATTTTCTTAATTAAAGGCTATTTTTTCTTGACAGCGGCCAGTTCTTTCTGAATGTCGGCGAATTTGGGTCGGTTTTCAGGCTTGTACTCCCAACATTGCTGCATGATTCTGTAGACCTCATCTGGGCATTTCTGTGGGCAGGACATTCTGTAACCTAAATTAGACACAAATGTGTCTTTATAGTCGTATAGCATACAGGGAATATGAATAGTATGCACAGTATACATACAATATAACTAAAATACTACTTGAAGTATGGTGATAAACTATTACTGCTATTGACATACTTACAAATAACTGGTTTGTGATTGGACCCTTAGATGTTACAAACCTGTTTAAATGAGGTACATAAGGTAAGCCAATGGGTTTTACCTTTCTCAACCTGTTCTCGGGCCTGCTGATTGGTCATGCCCGGGTAAGGACACACTCCTAGACTAAACGTTTCCCAAAGAAGGATCCCATAGCTCCACACATCACTTTCCGAGCTGTATCTCCCTGTATAAACACAAATCTAAACCTTAATCTAGATACAACACAATATTTAGCATAAACCAATTTCATCTATTGATTTGATCTGTATTCTGATTCTGATCTGTGTTCCAAATAAAATGTATCAACACCTATCAGCAATGAAGACACCTGGCTTCTTTACCATAGTTTAGTGCTTCTGGTGCAGTCCACTTAATAGGGATCTGTTTTAGGCCCGATGAGGAGTAAATACCATCATCCTCCTGACGGGACATCCCGAAATCGCTGATCTTCAGCATGTTATTCTCTCCCACAAGGCAGTTCCGAGCTGCCAAATCTCTGCAAAAACAGTATCATGTCAGCAGCAAAACTTCAAGGCTGGCTGTAAACATGAACTCTTAGCCACAGTCCCATCTGTGTTTGGTGAATCTTGACTTTTATAACTGAGGTCAAATCTGACAGTAGTGTTACTCTCAAAATCTGTCAGAACATAAATGTACACTTGAATAATTACTGACATGTTTGAAATAGTGTTCCTGTAGCTTAACTGGTAGAGAAATGCGTTAGCAGCTCAAATGTATATCTTGAATTCAGTGTAAGTTGCCTTTGGATGAACAGGACAATTTTTAGTCACTATTATTTTCAAATAGTAAGCATGATTAGGTGTGTAATACCATTTGTTCTGGTTGTATAAACTACCTTTGTTGCCTTTTTTGGGCTTGTCCTTTGGTCACTATAAATTGTTATGGAAGAGAATCTGGCTGTTTGAAAAATGGGTTTGAATTTTTACACAAAGCTCTTATAATTTCAAGAGAAATGAGCCTTCACTTTCGTCCAATTGTGTTTTGTGTACGTCTACAGAAAATGTCCACTTATATAAAACAAGATAACGCTTTCCAAATTTTCAAACAGTGATTTAAGATTCTAGTCTATGGCTACTGCTGTGCTACTTTCACAGTTTTAAAGTCATCTGAAAAAATTGAATGCATGGAAAGGTGCTGCTGGGTCCTAATGTTTTTTTGGGTGGCTGAGTTGGCCCTTATTGGTCCATAATATTTTCCAGATACATGTATTTGAAACAATAAACAGGTGATTATGTGATTTACATTTCATGCAGTGTTTTAGTTTAAGTCAGGACAGAAACATTACATTATTACATTGTTATTATTGCATGAAAGTTTTTGTAAGTTAAAATAAATATGTAAAATATAAATATGTTTTACTTATTTTGGGTGTCTTGGTAACAACTATGTGCTACCATGTGGGCCTGAGAAAGAGGATGTGCTATTAAACTATTGCTCACATTAATAATCAAAATATTATTTAGAGTCTATTAGTGTTTTATGGTGAAACATTTACATGGATACTGCTGGAAAAACACACTGTTTAATATTTAAATTTGCTAAAAACATCACAGGTTAGCAATTTTATTATCATAGAAAAAAAAATATTAATGCAAAATATGTCCAGTGTGGCAGCAGGAAATGCTGGACCCCGTCTGACGGAGCAATGCTTCCTCTCTTACCTGTGTATGCAGTTCTTCAGCTCCAGGTAGGCCATTCCTGCAGCAGCATCTAATGCAAACTTCACCAGCTGTTTTGTCTTAAGATCCTCCTTTTTCTTTCGTAAGAATGACAAAAAATCTCCACCTGTTGAGAAAGCAGCGTGATGAAAAAACTACAGATGTGCAATTAGTAAAGGAGACACTGACATCTACAACATAAGGAAGCTTTTTAGTGGCTAACGGCTGAAGCAAGACCCAGTTTACTGACCTGGTATGAGTTCCATTACTATATAAATAGGTTGTCGCTGGGTACAGACGCCTATTAACTTCACAATGTTGGGGTGATCATACTGCTTCAAGATCCTACAGGTAACAATGAATAATAGACTAGACTGTTGGTCCAACATTTCTTTTTATTTATAGTAGAACGTGAATGAAGTGATTCTTATTTCTTCATGTTTGAGGTTTATTATTATGCACATATGACATAAGTGCATGATGGTGACATAAAGCTGAAGGTTTTGAATGAAGTGTGACTGGGTTCACCTGGCTTCTGAGAGGAACTTTATCTTGAGGTCTTGTGGTAGATCTTCCTTACAGGTTTTTACTGCCACAGGGGTTTTATCTCTGAGCGTTCCTTTGAAAACCTCACCAAAGTTTCCCTAAACAAAAATTTGTTCAAAATTACAATGCCACAATAATACAACGGAACTGCCATTTTTAGTGCTTCTTTATACATCAAAACACCACTTTTTTACCACAGGTTACCACAGTACATTTTTGAAAATACAATATTGTTGGACATACACCATGACATTCTTTGCTATATACTGTTTAAATAGCATGGTACATGATATGAATATAAATATTCCAGAGCACAGATACAGAAGGGCTTACTTTGCCAACGAGTTCTCCAAGAATGACGTCTTCATGGTTGAGGATCCATTTTTTATCCTACACAAACAAAAGCAACAAAATTAGCATTCCGACATGTTCAATAATGAAACACAGAGATGCTCTGCGCTTGGTGAATCAGTCACATTTTCCAAAACATGGACAGAGATATACTTCCAATCTTCTGAAGACCTCTGAAGCATTAGCTCAGTGCATTAGCTCATTCCTTCTGAAACAGGCAACTGTTTCAAGAATCCAAAGGTAGTAGCTTTACAGAAAGTTATGTTACATCATGTCACATCAGGTCCTATTTATGCCCTTCCCCCCAGGCTTCCCAAATACAGTCACCTAAATGCCAACACATGCAAGGTGAAAGAGCAAAGAAGTTTTTAATGAACTTTTCATTACTGCCAGGCTGCTTAGCCTCCTAGCTTCCTTAATTTAACAGAGCTCACCCAAGCTACTAATAATGCATGTTGCATTGTAGGGCAATTACAATACATTTCAATTTCAGAGGTCAGTGAATACAATATGATTAAACACAAAAAAGATAAACAAACCTCACATTTCAACACTGTAGAGAATTAATACTGAGGTTTGTTCACAAAGCATTTTCTGCCAATTACATAACTATTTATAAAGAAGTTCCATATAAATTAATGTTAATAGATCTATTCTCCAACATTCTGATATCTGCAGTTAGTTAAGGCTTCAGTTGTAGCTTGGCATTTAGCTCAGGTTTGTTATCCTGATGAAAGTCTAGAGGCCTGGTTCTGACGCTGGGTTTTAATAGCAGTTTGGGGGTAGTTCTACAGACACCTCTGAGGATAGTTTGTTTGTGGAGTGAGGTATACGTAGTTATAGTAATAAAATATAACTCATTATTGTGTGTCTGATCTCCAGCACTTCAAAATTCCTGTAAAAGGGAACATTCCTGCTTCAAGTTAGAAATACCTAACCGACTTTAGTTTAGTTAACATTTATCATAGGACTGAACCTAAATTGAAGAAATTAAAACAGGAACTGTGTTTTTACCTTTATGACAGGGTTTAAAAGCACAACCCCAGATTTCTTGGTGATGACTTGTTTGGAAGAGTAGTGATGCTCTATGAGCTGTGGTATGGTGGGGAAGCCTGTGCCCTCAAACCGGTACTGATTCTGTTGACAAAGACAGTGAGAAACAGTGAGTACAGCTAGCTTACATGTAGCTAATATTCCTAAAGAGAGAGGACAGGCCTGATATCAGCAAGAAACAAAATAATAATGTTAATTGTTAAATGGTGCCTACTGCGTCACATTTTAGTAAAAAGTAGCTATGTATTGTATACCGCACAATATGCTTAAAGAACTATTGCCAATGATGTGAGGTTATTGCAGCCTGACCAGGCAATGTTCTGTGGAAACTGCTAAAATGAGAAATGAATGGGAGAATTTTGAGATAAGTTTGCCTGAGGTTTGAAATGTATTAACTCGCTGATTTGCTAGATACAGTGGGATTTGCTACAGTGGGATTTTAACACTATGAAAAGTGTGACCTGCCTTATTTAGTATAAACAAAGAATTTAGTATAAATACTACAGAATAAGAATTTCTTAAAAAATGATATCACGAGGGCATCCAATAGATAGTCTTTTAGATGTAAATTGTTTAATTAAAAAAAAAATTATTTAGTACACCTTTAGGAAATATTTATAATATTTATAAATCTGACATTTGCATCATACACTCACATCAGCAAACTGAATGATAAAATGTCTGCGCTGTCCATCTGAGAACACAGACAGGACATATTCTCCTGGTTTGCCGTGGCTCTCGCGCACCAGAAAGTCTCCCTGCTGCTTCAGCAGCTCCTGGGCCTCCGTCCTGGGAATGGCGCCGTGATACCACTCCTGTTCACCCAGCGGTTTCTCACTGGTAGGAATCACGTCAAAAAACTGAGGATGGAAAAAAACAGGAGGTCAGCAGAGGAATCGGAAGGTAGGATATAAAAATGAGGGGGTGTTGGTGGTATTTAATCTGTAAAACTCACAGATGAGGAGCCCAGTACAGACTTGGGCGAACGGATGATTCCGGCAATAGAGTGCCTGAGGGTGTCAAACTTTGATAACTTGTCTTTGCTTTTATCCTGAAATATGAATATGCTGTAAGCGTAATTAACAAAGTTTTGTGATACATTCACAGAGTACTAAGATTTTTAGTTATTTCACATTCACAGAGTACTAAGACTACATTTTTTTAAATGAAACAGTAAATCAAATACAGGACAAAGCTGTTCAAATACATAATGCCACAAACATACAAAAAAGAGAGAAAAAATAAAATAATTCAGAGAAAGATGATTAACTTTCTTTAAAAAATGTTAACACTGCAGTTAAAGTGCTCTTTTTCAAACCAGTATAAAAACAGATCATCTCAAAGAAATCTGTTACTAACCCTTGTCCATCTAATGACCTATTACTATTACAATAATCAGCACTCTTGTAAAGTCTCTCATCCAATGAGATTCAAGGAACAAAACTTATGAGAATAACAGTATTTTAATTTCTGGGTGAACTATTCGTTTTACCAAATATACTGGCCATAAATGTGCTGAGGAGAAAAGGCTGTGATACGTTAGAACAGAAAGCCGTCTTCAGCTGCCTTCAACACCAGCAGCATCATATTACAAAACAAATTGATGTCCATGCGCATTACAAAGCCCGTAAGCCTGTGCGATCACAAATCTCAAAAGCAAAAGTAAAAGGCGATCATATTAAAAGCGGTTCCCTGATGCCCACAATTTATGTGCAATATAATATAGTATAATAACCCAACAATATAACTGCGGGGTAAGTATTTAAGTTTATATTTCCTCTAAATTCATATTTACTGCCATTAAGGGTTCTGTATACATCTTTTTCTTTTTGAACGTGTGTTTGATTACTGATTGGCAGAATAATTTGCAGCGCAAAGCTTGTGTGTTCCATTATCAGAAATTGAAATGAATAAAAATGTAAATACTTTTAATGAAACCACCTGCCAGATGCATAGAAATCTAAATGTGATCGACTTCTTAGTTAAAGCATCACAAACTTAGCTGGAAAAACTATCGACAACCACATCGAAAAAGCCACAGGAAACAAAAAGCAATATGGGAACCTTTTTTGTACTGTGATTAAAAATGCCCAAATCTGTGCATGTGATGGACATAAAGGTACAAGTTGTATTATCAAACATGGTGTTTCACCATGGAGTTGACGGAGCGAGCGTCCTCCTCATAATTGACCACTGGAGGTGGTTCTTTGCCTTCGTTCTCCTGCATCTTCAGCTCCAGCATTTCTCTCTGTGCCATGAATTTGGCCTCTGAACAGCGCAACAGCTGGACTGTCTGTCTTAACTCCTCTAGAGATTGTTTCTGACTGAGTAACAACACCACACTGAAAACAAACAGAGACAGCACAATTCAATCCACAATGAGCACTCTTTCATAAACTCTTTTAAGGATACTTGTATTGTTAGAATCAAAAGTAATAACAACAACAACGAACAACTCATTGCCTATATATGTTCAATAGCTTTAAACCCACAATGCATCCTGATTTGATGTATACCCGCTCACTCATTATGCCACCCACAGGACAGGCATCGTGTATTATGATGAAATTGCCAGCGACAGTGCTCTCTGACGCATGGTATTTACATCAGTGTATGAAATACCTCACTCATTTTTATTCACTTCTATATAATGGATTCAAATATCATTCACTAGTGTAGTGAATGGTTTTAGATACAGCATGTACCACCAACAAAACCTTTGTGTTTGTTTGAACATTCTGACCAGCCTCACTCAGAAACATTGAACCAATCCAGTATTAGACAGACTCTTTAGAGACAGAAATTTCTTATATTAGTCACAAGGTCAGTCACTACTAAATATTTGGGTTGATTCAAAGTATAATAAATACCCTGAAAACATATGAAAAAAACTACAGCCCATCTGTGGTCAGAGATTGCAAAGGTGATTATGTCAGCATCACTTGTGCAGAAATACCCAGCAGACCTTAATGAATTTGCTGAAGCTGGACAAATCCCCATGCAGCAAAACATTACAGTTCACTAAACTTTATCAGCCTGAGCCTTTTCATCCTCAAAGAAATGTGATGGTCACAACATGATATTCTGTCCAAGCTCATACAACACTTGAGTTCTCCACACTTCATACTGCATTGACACTCAGTATCAAAGTAAAAAGAATGAAAAATTAACAATGGTTCCAGTACAAAAACAGATAATTCACATTATAAAACTTAAATTTGAATTTACAACAACACAAAATTTGTAATAATAAAATTAAAATTACAAAAGTAAACCACATTCAAAGCTGTTTACTTCATAAGTGAACATCAATTTCTTATTCACACAGTAAATTGTAACATGCTACTTAAGTTTGTGAAATTGCGTGGCCACTGTAAAAAAGCTATATTTTGTGTTGTGCCTAACAATAATACATGACTTGCTCATGTGTAATCATGTAAAGCAGTCCTGCTGATAGCTGCACGGATATATAATGATGTTAAAGCTATTACAAAATCATGATCATACCTGCTCACACTCACATGTCCAAATATATAAATGACAATTAAATGAACTTTGAACCTTGCTATCCAATAAAGCAGTACTCTAAGACCGTGTTTGGGCCAGGTATTACCATCTGTGCTGGGTCATCCAATCACATCAGGCCCAGACAGACAGTCACTTATAAGTAGTATTATCATGCATTCCAAATGCAGTATGTAGATCATCATTACAATACAATACCATAACTTTTATTATACCTATAAAACACAATCAATCGCTTACTCTGATTTCTTCTCAAAGGTTTTAGAAGATTCCTCTATTTTCTTGTCCAGGTCCAGCATAAGGTCCTCTTTGCTACGTAGACTCTGCTGGGTTAGGAGTAGCTCCTCTGAAGTGGTCTTCAACCTGTCCAGAAATTAGTTAAACACATCTTTACTATCTATCTACTACATCAATTAACTTTTAGGTTGCTCACAATATAAGATATAAGATCTTTTTAGCTTAATTAAAGAATTATCAGTGATCATAAATAGATTTGTTTCTCATGATTGTAAAAGCCTATGATCTGAAGGCTTATATACAGAACTTAAATGCTTGGAATGGGTATATAATTAATCAATTGTGCAAAAAAGTATTAAATTTATAACATTTAAAATGCTAATTCTTTGTGTTGGGCTAGATAGTTAAAGGAAAGCGGTTAACATGCGTCCAGCATACAAAGAAATTCTTTCATTATAATATATGAGCACCGCAGGGCTAGTAAAGAAAATGTGCAGACGGTGGCAACACTGGAAAGGTCAAGTAGTTTGTCAAGTATAAAAAATAATATTATACATTATAGAAATATATACATTAACATTTAGTTAATTATGTTAATCTTTTACACAAAACTGTAGTAATAAAGAATAAGCATATATGTCCAAACCATTGACTAGCATTGTACAAAACAGCTGCACGAACAGATTAAAAACTGTGAAACAGACTGACATTCAATAATGCAAACTATAATAATGTATAGTTAAAGTTATCAAACCTTACATATCCTAAGATTTAAACCATTCTGGGACGTTATTGTTTTACCTGACTAATATGTGATCTATATTACTCACATTGCTTGTAAACTGTCCGCTGTCAAATTATTCCACAAAATGTCATTTGCTTGAAGATTCTCTGTGTCCTCTAATAGCTTTACATCAAATTCCACATTTGGTTCGTTGGTTTCTGGTGATCTGGACAAAGTAAAAATAAAATAAAAATTAAAAGGGAGTCAATCTTTAGTAAATAAATACACATTAGTAAATAGATATGTTGTGTACCTATGAGCATCAATGAAGTTGTCATACTCTGACAGAGGATCGATTTGGTCAATGGAGGTGTGTATTTCCTTATGGACCTTCACAATTTCATCTGTTAACAGGCTGGTGATGTCACTATACTCCTCCAGAATCCATTTACTGCAATAAAAACAAGTTTTTTTCATTTTCATTTGTTCAGTTTCATTTGTACAGTGATGGTTTGCAAGGACTTCTAATTTATTCTTATCTTGGCAAAATACAAAAGCACAGCCTGCATCTGAGATGATGTGGTTGATCATTTAACAATTGCTTGTTATCCTGTCATTTATCTTAGAATGTTACCTAAGAATGTCCTGTTGTGTTCGACTTGAGTTAAGAATTACAATGGTATAAATCAACTAATGCTGCTACACGCTTCAACCTCTAATTCTATCAAAAAACAATAGGGTTTCAGTCCTTCGCGGCTAAGCCCGTAATTACCACCATTTCAGTTTGTCTCGCATTTTCCTGTCTATGCTCAAAGGGGGGGTGATATGACAGTTAAGAGGATAAAAATATAAAACATAATTGTTTCATTGTTACAATATTATATTTTTAAGGCTTATATCTACTGGGCCCCTTTTTATTGTTAGCATGATATTTAATTAAACAATATGACACTTTTTAAGTGAATTACAATGCACTCATGTTATACAAATTAAAAGCTAAAGTTTTAGCTGCAAGAGATAAGAATGAATTATTTATTAATTCAGTTCTACCCAGTCAGTGTTGTTTTGGCTTTAAAAGTCTTCATTCTATGCTCATCATTCTATTGCTTTCAGTTCCCACCTTCCACCTGAGGTAAGTTTGATGTGGATTCTACACGTAACTATCTATGCAGCATGTCACAGCTATCTATGCAGAATGACTTCAATCAATCTATTTAATAAAACAAGCAATTCATTTACTTCCAATAGAAGCCCTGCTGGCAGATTCCTGAGCAAATTCCATAAGCAACCATTGCACCACCTCAGATGTACTGCAGAAGTCATTCAGATTCATGACATCACACATGAGGACCATTGAACTTACAGTGCACTGATCATCTCCTCCTGCATCTTCTGCAGGGAGTCCAGCAGCTGGGGCAGGGCATTCTCATGGTAGTGCTCCTGATGGAGCTGCGCGCTCTTCACCGCCAGCACGTACTGGTTGTGCAGGTTATGCAGCTTCATGGTGGCTTTGTCATAGCGCTCACGGGCTTTCTCTGTTTCTTTACCTGCAGGGTACAGAAAAACAGCTTTAACAGTGAGCACTGCTTGTGTTACATAAGCCTTCTTCTGTGATACTAACGTTCTAATGTTCCTTTGTGGGCTCTCCAGAGATTTACATTAATTACACTGTAATATGACTGTTAGTGGTCAACCAAACCAGAGTTTTTAACACTCACTATCGAAATCTAGAGAGCAGGGTGGTGGACCAACATACAAATATTCAAATATATATCATACATATATCCAAATATATATCATACACAATAATACATTTTGGAATACTAGGACTGTAAATGTTAATTAGCGTATTTGTTAACAAACCCAGTTAAAAGTTAAACAAAAGTCATATGTATTGTTTGTATATTTTTGTAGGGTGCATATAATTATGAAATCCTCGTCTGGGTGATATACAATATAGTATTGTATCAGCAGTTTAAAGTACAAATTTTGATTTGTACTTGAAATCCCAAACATGGGATTTTTTTAATAATCTTGACTAAAAATTGCTCTTAATTGCTATATAATTGAATTTGCATGTCGTACACCAGTAAATCCACAATACCACAAGAAACACAACACTACCTTTCACTACAGCCTCCTTATATTTCTCCCGTGCAAAAACAGCATCCTTAGTCAACTGCCTGTAGGTGCATTTTAACTTTTCAAGATCACATTTGGTTACCTATGAGAGACAAAAGGCAGCACAGTGCACCGAACCATCAAGCTTATATTTCCAAATTGTTAAGACAATTATGATCTTAATACAGCCAAATAACAAAAAATGACTTTCTGTAGTTTTGCCTACTGTATTTTCTGACATATTCATTTTTCAATCATAAAAGGTTTATGGACTCAACAGCAAAAAGAGCAATTTTTCCTTGACTTATGTCCTTTCATACTTACGGAGAGAACTGTATATGATGGCTCACCTTGTTCATCTCAGCTTCGATCTGCTGGTGGAGGCTTTGGTAACTTTTCTTCACCTGCTGCTTGTCTTTGATCATCATGGTGAGGCGATGCAGAGGTCCTGAGTTCAGCTCCTCAGCGTGAGACTTCATGATCTTGCTTAACTGCTCTGTCTGCTGCACCACATGAGTCCATGACTGATAACAAAACCACAAGTTCACATGCAAACATATGCATGTTTAGTTGCATGTAAAAAGCAAAGAGACTAAATGGCAAAAGGCAAAAAATGACTGAACATCAAACAGAACACTACACAAAGAAAAC
This sequence comes from Yasuhikotakia modesta, assembly GCA_036877545.1. Lineage (NCBI taxonomy): Eukaryota > Metazoa > Chordata > Actinopteri > Cypriniformes > Botiidae > Yasuhikotakia > Yasuhikotakia modesta. The sequence continues at coordinate 47,207 of JBAJNP010001110.1, forward strand.
TATGATATACATTATGGTTAAGAATTATTATTATGTATCATGGAACAACTAAGTACTTCAAAGAACATGAAACTAGATTTTTACAATTACTAAAAAAAAAGTTGTGTTTGCGTATACAAAACGTTTTGCTGCCCAAGTTTGTGACCAGTTGCCGGGGTGTCGCTAAGGTGTTCTAAGTGGATTTTAGTAGATTCCAGGTGGTTGGTAGTGTGTTACTAACATGTTCTGGGTGTTTGCTTACTGGCCCCAACACAGCCAACCCGGCAGAAAGATCTTAGTATTAAAGTATTATCTCACTAATCCACACACTATGCACAAACAGTGCAAGAAGTACTTCAACAACATTTCCTATGAAGGATAAGGAATATGACCAAACCCCTAACACTAAGAACTAGCAACCCCTATAGTAATGCCTTCTGTGGCAGGTATTATAAGTGTTTAAGCTTGATGCCTGGTCTTTATGGAGAATTTGAAACATGCTGAAAACCTGCCTAGTCCACTTACAGGCCTATGAAGCTGTTCCTCATAGGCCTTGCCTGCAACACTTCAAAGCTAAGTGTAACAAAACACACAGTGTAAACATCAGTTCCATCTACCCATCTTCCCGGAACACTGTTACCTTGGAGACACTGCTGACATAGTGGATCTGAGAGAAGTTGTCATGTTTGTCCACCTGCTGGCTGATGTTGAGCAGGAGTGAGGCATATTCCTTATCGCTCTTCACCCGCAGGGTCATGAAGCGCTTCACTGTCTCCAGTAGCTTCAGCTCCCAGTCCTGCAGCTTCATCAGACCCTCATGAGAGTTCCGCAGGTCCTTGCCGAACCCCATCGTACTTGCAAGGCACTTTCTCTTTCTCACTCAACAGGCTATACCACTCAGGACTGCATGGTTACTACTGGTGAGAGGGAATATGGGTAGTAAACCAACACTGGTTAGTTGAAGTGGTCTAGAACTGCTGCTGAGATCTTTGAAGTGTGTCAGTTAGTGGTTTTAAAGGCGTTTTGAACATGTGGACAAACATTATGAGGTCTTGTAAACAAGTGTAACAAGGTTGACTGTTATTTTCTTTAAGCAGGACATGACCTTTGATCAATTTGGTGGTTGATCATGTATTAACATTCCAATCAGATTTTAAGGTTAAGGTTAGGCTTAAAACTGGGGTTGAGGTCTGAACATCATTCCTAACAGCCTAAAGATGTTGATCCAGCAACGCTTACAAAATCAAGGACATAATTTTAATACGAAACAAGTGACCACCTAGAAACAGACATTTGTCTCTAAAAATCCATATAAGACATCTGGACGAGTGTCAAGCTACTAACAGGAGTGTCCACTGGAGCGCTGCACCTCCTTTTCACCACCTAACCCTGACCAGTTTAGAATCACCACAAAACATTCTTACCTAGGTATCAACATGTCTGCATTCCACTTAATAACCTCACCCAACCAGCCCATATAAGCAAAACTGAGAAATAAGCTATATGCTTAGTCTGAGAATGCCAGATGGCAACAGGTTAAAAGACAGAGAACACAGTTTATCAAGTTAAAATCAAGTAACAGCAGAAATGTGTGACAAACAACCTGAAAAAACAGCCATACGTTTTAAAAACAACTCAACTGGCAACTGTTCTTAGCAATCATTGGTCATTTTTAAAAAGTGTTATGTTGAAAATGCAGTAAGAACTCGTGCTTTTAACACTTATACAATTAGCATTTTTAACACCTCCAAAAATATACAAAACACTTTGGCCAGAGTGACAATACACAAGTCACAAGACAATACACAAGTTTTAAATATTTAAAACTGAGCAGACATATTTAAATGTCAAAACTTGAAAAAGTCTGTGAACCTACCTTGCGCTGGATATCTTACTACCCCTCAACTCTTTCGAATTTTGCAAAGCGGTTTGTTTGAATACACAATCTACAGACTGCGAAAGATGGCGAAGTTGTGTCACAAACCCACAAGAAAGACCTAAAGTTATATGAGAGCAAATAGCCGTATGTGGTTTCCTGTGATAATACATGATCAGAAACACACTGTCAAAGTAACACAGCTTACATGAACAATGCAGAAAGTTAAAATTTAAATGAAAATCTTTTAATTATCTTTTTCTTCATTTTAAAATCGTTATATAGAGATATATGACAAAACAAGGGTGTGCACAAAGTCACTAATAAAACATGAAGGGAAACATTTATTTTATTGTAATAAGATTTATATTACACTAACTGTCCAAAAACAAGAACATAACATTTTAAAATGTTACCGACTGTCTTATCTGTGTTTGATAATCTATGTCTCAGTGGTGCTTATTTACTTTCATTAATTTGGAAGGAGCTTACAAAGACCAAGAATGTATATTAAAAGGTACATAGGGCCTATTTCATTGAATTGTTTTGGTGTTGAATAAGATGACATTAGTATCAAAAGTTTGAATGAAAGCTATTTGAGTTATTAAAGTTAAAGATGTTTCTGTAATTGTATTACTACTTTCACTATGACATCTTGAAAGCAAAAATCCAGGTCACCCTAGATGAGATATTGCAGAGCTGCAAACATTTATTCACCAACCACTGTCAGCATCTGCAGGTTCATGTTGCCATACAATCTAATGCAATTAGTATGTTTAGGTGCATGTCAGTGGAACTCAACAACAAGGATTTGCTGTGTGCTACAGAACAGTTCTGAGGGGGCACAACTGCTTGAATAGCCCTTCTGAGCACAGTGGCTGAGGAATGTGCATCTTACATGAGCTTCTCATGAATGGGACGGCAAACAAAACATGTAAACTCTGACAGCTGGTCGTGACCACCATCATATATAATGTACAAATAATAATGTACAAATAATGTACAAATGTGGATATTTTTTGCTATGACACATTAACTTGAGGGGAATGGGCATCATACTTTATGTACAAAACTTAACTTTGAGATTAATAAAATATCTAGCATAATTTGTTTTTAAATGACATCTGAATTGATATTTTGATATTTAACCTTATATACATTTTCGTTCTTTTTTATTGCACATTCACTGTGGTATGGCGAAGTGTAAACATGCGGAATTAATATTAATTCATTCAGTACCACGGTATTACCATAGAATATTGGTACCATAATACAGTGGTTCCTTGTGTATTGGTAAACACTCCTTAACTTGCCTGATCTTGGCACAAAATCTGTCACAAAGAAATACAATAGGTTTTGCCATTATTTGATGTTGTCAAGGTGAGCAAGCCACTGTTTCTCTGCTTCTCTCTGTCCGCACCGCTATTGTGAAAAGTTTAAGAAAAGTAACGGGCGACCCTTCGATGGCTTTTAGATGTACCACAAATACTGACATTCATAACATCCGCAAATAACAGTCAGTCGACAAATTGCTAAACAGATATTATAAGCACACTGAACATGTACACTGGCTTTCCTGTGCTAGTAGAACGTTAGCTGCTGCTAGTGCTAATGCTGCCTGGCCTTTTTCCTTTGTAGAAACAGCAAGAAATGAATAAATACGCAGTTAACCAACACTTAGTCTGCATGTAACGCACTTCTACGTGCAAATAAAATAGCGGTAGAATGAGATAGAATGCTTTATTCACTCACTGTAATGGGGTAGTGTGGCTGCCTGTGTTTCCTGATTCCTAGGTATTCCTTTTATTTAACTGGGGCTGGAGAAGTTGAATTGGGATCGGGAGGGGTTTCCGCTCGTCTCCACTGCTGCCACAGGATTATGAAGTTCACCACACGACCCTACAGTTCAACCCTACAACAGCGCGTCAACAACGATCACTATATCTGTGCTTAAAATCAAATGTTATGTATGAAGTGTAAGGCAGGTGTTAATTTTGGCTATTGGCACAACAAGTGTTGTGGAATAGGGTGCTGATGCAAATATACATATTATACAATTATATATCTGTTATAGTCATATAAAACAACCATTTTATGAACTGTTATAAACACAATTTGAGATGAGAGATCACTCCGTATATAATGTTTTTATTAAATGGATACAGTAGTCTGACTGCGTCACTTTACCGTGGCCACCAGATGGCGCTTTTTCATCACAATGTGTAGCTCTATATAAACAACGTTTTTTAGCCAGATTCTATGGACGATTCTTCCACTGGCAATTTGATGATGAAACTGCCTTCCAATGTCATCTTTTCAAGATAAAGAGATTCTGGTAGTGAAGCATCAAGACAGAGGCAGTTTCTATTAAACTTTTCTCTGTGATGTTCATTATTTGTACTTGATTATGTTGGCTTCAGAAAGTTAACATATTGTTATTTAATTTAGTTCAACTTAATACACACCCTAGCAACCAGTTTCAGTACCCTACCGTTCCTTTGACTGCATCTGAATATCGTAAAGAAACATGGGTGGCCTCTTTAGACTCAAACTGTCAATTAGTCTTTAATTATTGCCATAAAAAAGTCCAACCATGCCCTAGCAACCATTTACAGCACCCTACCAACCAACATGAATTAGCTGTATCTCAGCTAAAGAACATCGCAGAAGCATGGGAATTGGCTCACACACACATCATTTCACACATTGCTTTAACCTTGTTAACTGTACAGCTACACCATAGCAACCATGTAATAAAATTAATAAGCCATATTTTAAACATTGTAGCGATATTTAATAATAATTTAATGGTAATGAAATTACGTGCCTGTGACGTTGGTATACGTCAGCGGTTTCCTCCGGTGCTTGTTTGAAGCTGAGTCCACTGACCACCAGTCGAATCCATCTTCCATCACGTAGTATATAGACATTATAAACACCATAATCTCCGAAACAGAACGTGTTCAATCATGGCGAGTCAGTCTCTGGGTATCCAGCAGTTATTGCAAGCGGAGAAACGAGCCGCAGAAAAGGTCGCAGAGGCTCGTAAAAGTAAGTTAACGTTTTGATTGTCATTGCTATCATTTTGGCTAGTATACTAACTGTAGAATAACAAGCCACCGTTTTGGTTTGGGAATGAGATCTTAAAATGAATGAATATCTGGCATTTCTGATGGAATTATTTACATTGCCTAATAGATTTCTAGCTTGCACATGGATGGCAGGCTCACTGCATGCAGTGAACACAGTTATTTTGTTTGTAACATCCTAAGGCCTATTTACATCCAGAATACTTAAAATGATCTAGAACATGTACATGTGAATGTCTTCTCTAGTTACTATGTTGTTGAGAAATGTAGCACTATCTAATTATGATGCATCCAAATAGCTTAACTATTTAATAAAAATAGTTTAATAATGTTATTTGTTTAAACTGTTAAGGCTTATTTTTTGCTCCTTATTCTTTTCCATGAAGGAAGTTATGACTGTGTTGTACTAAAACTCTAATTTGCTGAAAAGTCACAGTGATGTTGTTTTATTAAAATGACTCTGTAGACTAGAGGCTTTTGCACTGAAGTGTACATTAATTGGCCAAATGCCGTACCAAACATAGTCATCTGCCATTTTTAAAAGGTCGTGTTAACACATAGTTTATATTAACTCCAAGAACATTTTAAAGTGTTACAAGAAATAAAATTGCAATCAAACCTGTACATAAACGGCACATCATACCTTTATGATATTGGGTGTCAGTCCTGAATTCAGTTGGGATGGCACTGGTGAATAATAAATATATGCAGCTATATATGCAGCTAATGTCACACCTTACTGAATTCTGGGTAAATGCAGCATATTTGGAGGATCACGCTGCCTGGGTCCTCTTATGTTAAGGCAGTTTTGATTTTCTAAAAATGCCACTACTGTAGGTCATTCCTATTGCATAGAGTAATGGACACAGAAAAAAACTCTTAAAACATGGGTCTAAGACAGCAGCTTGGATATTTAAGTTTTGTCTTATTCATTTTGTCTTGTGCTTTTTTTGGGTTGTCATTATTGCAAAGCAAGTGGCATCTCTTAATATTTATTAACATGAGCATTGGGCAGACAGGGATGCATTTACGTCTATTACATGTATAGATCCTCGTAAAATGGCAGTGCTGCCCAACCTGCAATATGGTGTTATGGTGTAGTTTCATGTTCTCTATTTTCAATACCAAGCATTCATATAACACCCATTTTGCTCCTTTAGTCCAAAAACATAAAAAATTTAAGAAATATTAATACCTTCTCTGTTTAATTCTGATTGTCTTCGTAAGTAACTCATGGTAACACTGTGGTAAAACATGAAATCAGAAAATATCTAGATTTACCTACAAAATTGTTCCTATTATTGGTGTGAACGCTTTTTTAATAGTTTAGTTTTTCTCTTTCAGCTCTAATTCCTCATTTAAAGTGTTTCTGCTTTGAGGAAATACATATGCTCACAACATCAGTAAAGAACAGTGTGAATTTGTGTTATAGGGAAGAATCGTCGTCTGAAGCAGGCGAAGGAAGAGGCACAGGCTGAGATCGAACAGTACCGATTGCAAAGGGAGAAGGAGTTTAAAACAAAGGAGGCTGGGGTAAGAATTATTATGATTTTAAAATTATTTTATACAGAACTTTCTCTATGCAGTCACTCTTCGAGAATTACAGTTCTTGGTTATAACTTAAGAACTTCATTAGGTGACTGTCAACTTCATAATAATTTATCCCCAAGCTAATGTTTCATCATCATATTTTATGACATAATCTATTAGGCACTAGGATCACATGGAAACTCTGCTGTAGAAGTCGACAAGGATACTGTGAATAAGATGAGGTGCATCCAGAACAGTTATCAAAAGAACAAGGAGGCTGTGCTTGCCAACCTGCTGAAGATGGTTTGTGACATTAAACCAGAGATTCATGCCAATTACAGTGTTGCAGGATAAACATCTCTGTCCAACCACTACACCCATTACAATTCCTAAAGCACTGAGACAAAGACTCCCACTGGACATATCTTGTTACAATCTTAGATGGCTGCATTTACACAGTGCTTTAATACCATTCATGTTTGGTTTGAAACACAACTTGCATTTTACATTTAGTGTCCAGATAGATTTATTAATGTGCAACCCAACCTAATGACATGAAATGTAATTATAATATTGATGTACAAGAATATACAATCATTTGCTTGGTCCTATACACACACAGTATTTTCCATTGTTTTCATATCCTTGGTATGATCCTTGGTATGAAGTCTTTGTCTCTGTTCTTGTTGTTAACAGTGGTATTGTTTATCTGAATGAGTTACTTCATTTGTGAATGATACCTTTAAATACTTGTGCCTGTATCTTAATGCTGTGTTGTTCATTTTTAAGTTATGTTATTGCTTTATTTATTTAATGCATACAATACAGATTATTTTTCTTCTGAAGGCTATTTTGTGATAGCCCATAATTGCCATCTTAATTGTAATTGCTATTATTAAAATGGTTTCACAGTTCCTCTCTGCCCTCTTGTTCTGTACATGTAGGTGACGTCCCTCTCTTTAAACCTGCTGTGAAAATACAATAAATGTTTTGATGTACAAATGAAATTGTTCTTTAGTATCAACAGTTTTTTACTATGTGTGTCTGGAACAATGCTGGTGTAGTACAGCCAGTGGGTATTGTTTTATTTTTATCTACTCTAAAAAGAATGCCATCCATGTTAAAATATTTTTTGTGATATTGATTAAGACCAAGTTAATTGGTAACAGACAACAACATGCCTGCAGAGAAACTACTGTCCCTACAACAAAGTGTATTTAACTTCATCCAACCTTTTTGAGTCACCTTATGGGATAGCAACAGAAACCGTTTTATTCATGTTTTTGAAATATTTTATATCATGTAATATAGTAAACTGTTGCAAGAGAACACAAAACCTATTCAAAACAAAGATTACCTCTACATATCTTAAGGCTCCATGGTATTTGTATTTGTCATTAAAGCGGTCTATAAAACATTAGCAGTGTTATGACTAAGCTGTGCCAGGTATGGTTTGTAAGCACGCATTTGTTTACTTCCATTGATTTTTCAAACTTTGTGCAAAAGTGACAATAGCAAACAGCAATATCATTAGCTTTATAAGTAATGATTTTTCTTTTTGCACAAAATTCTTCTGCTTAAGTAAAAAAAGTGTGTTCAAAACAGATGGTAATGTTAAATGTTTTTGGGCAGTGGATCACTTGTCCTATTAACAAGTGGGGTCTCCAAGTATCTTTGTGCCTCAGCCATTGCTTCTGCAGTGACACTGTGGACCTTTTGTGTCTCACTTATCTTATGAGTTCCCATAGATTGTCCTCTTCTTCTCCCTACCTTCCTACTGATACTGTTGCAGCATTTTTTTTTTTATTGTGATCAGGTTATTTGTGAGGTAAATTGCTGTATGTGATGTCAGGTTGTGTGCTTTTTCATTGTTCTTATTATTTGAACAACTTTCTGATGAGAGGTATTAGCTTTAATGCTGTGACAACCTTCTCTGCAGAAGGCTCAATGGTGGCATGATTGAAAGGGCATGGAGACTGTGAGATGACTTCAGACTGGTCACTGTACAAGGTTGTTATGTTTGTGTTCAAAGATGTTACAGAAGCACCAATTTCTTCATGCTGTTTATATATTCTTTGAAGCACAAAGAATGTGCTATTGCACCTTGTCCATTTGCCTGATTGCAGACCGTTTCTCTGTAGCATTGATGCACAGTTTATGAGACTTAATGAGACTAATTTTACTCTTTATCCCTATTTTAATGAATGCACATAAGTTTATCTGGCAGGTCGCTGTTGATTACTTTCATTTTAATGAGCACACATAAAAAATATGGCCTGACATCAGTTTTAAACTGCTTCATAGGTCTACCTTTAAATTTACACCATCTAGTGGTGATGTTCTACGACATCTAGTAGAGTCAAAACAAAAGATTCATAATAGTTTTCAAAACAGTGATAAGAAAGCGATCAAGCTCATATAGCTGTCAGACATTTTTTTTGTGTTTGACACATATAAAACTGAGCACATGAGTAATTCAACAATAAAAACCGTTTTAAATAATTCGTACAATAACGTGAACAAGACAACTTAACCCATGATTCGACCCAAAGCGGCATATACCAGTAAAAAACACTATTTGTATCTGGTAAAACATTGTACGATAAAACTTTCCAACGATTATTTGAATCGTTGTTTTGATCAACACGTGCACGCGAACGCAAGCGTTACCATGGAGCCTCCAAACAATACGGCACATTTACTTCAACTTGAGTTTCAACAAATGTCACTTTGCCCACCGCTAGTTTACAGCTAAAACTGACAATATACAATTACAATGTCGCCAAAACAAACCTGATGCTTTTGAAAATATTTAATATTTTGTAATATTTTGAAAAATATTACAAAACAGCCAATAACAACAGTCAACATCGTGGACTGCCACGTAGCAACGGAAACAGAGCAACGGATTAAATACGTCATACGCAACGTGTGCGTTACAGTGGGACGCTCTTCACAATAGTAGTTTTTTAATAAATCATTGTCATCTGCTAATACTTAAATCGGAATCTTTTATTCGCCAGTATACCACAATACGCGTATAAAACGATCTGTCTACATTTAAAATTACAGGTAGTTAGTGGCAGTTTTTGTGCTGATAAAAAAATAAAGCAAAAACGTGATCTGCATTGTAACAGTGACACTATTTGTTTCTAAAAACACGTCTTAATAATTAATACTAGTATTAACTAAAACTAAAATGGTAAAATGTATAGAAACATGACAAAAACATTTTGTGTCTTTATATGTTACAGCTATAGCACCGTTAACCTGTTGAGTCACAGACGGTGTAGACTTTTATATGATTTGAGTTTTGCAACCGACTTCCCTTTATAATCATTTCAACATCATCATCGCAAACAAGCAGTAAAAACAACGCAAAGATCGGATGAAAATATTTTCCTTCTAAAGTCGTTCTGCAGCAAATATAAAAAGCTGAGGAAACTGCTGGACGAACTTTCCGCAGCTGTTAAGGGTAAGAGTTTGTGCAACTTTACCATTTAACAGGAAGTTTATACTGCAATCTGTGCCATTGTGACCATTGAGGCGTTGTGCATATTATTTACTAAACATCAGCTGATTTTGTAGGTAAAGAAGTAAGTAAAGATGATTATGCGTAATGATCGTGAATACAAAGTTCTTCATTTACATTTCTTTAAGAACATTATTGTCGTTTATGCTCAACAGTGGCTGAAAACGCTTTGAAATGAACTGAAGCTGAATTTAGTTACACAGTGTAATTGCTTTATATGTCTTATTTGACACTACTCTTAAAAATCTCCATCTAAAATTTGATAGTACGATTGGGTAATTTGGTCAAAATAACTGCTGAGAATCCAAGATAACCTAATTTCACACCGTGACTGAGAGTTAGGGTTGCACTGATAGTACAAAGGGCATTACTGTATTCCTTAGGATTGTAATTATTACTATTGTGTCCGTTAGTTTTATTCTTCTTCCTTCTGTACCGTACATATAAAGTTTGTGTTTTCGTAGCAAATTTGGAGTCTCTGCTGCAAATTATTTATGGATTTACTGTGAACTTTTAAATACTTATCCAAGGGATTTATGTGATTGTCACTGAACCTGGTGAGCGTAATGCCAAGACATTAAGATACAAAGTCATAAAGGTATTTTTAAATCTTTGCCATGGGAAGGTGGTAAAATTATGTCGAAAAATGGAAACAGGACGTCTGTAGTATCTACAGCATGCATTCAGGGGTGAAGCTTCACGAATCTCATTTATCACATGCATGTATTTATATTTAATACATATTGTCTGTCATTAATATACTGTGATGAACCTAAAAAGATAAATGTCTGTTTATTAGAAACAAGGTTCTATCTTTTATAACCTAGTATCTTAGGGGGTTAAATGCGGTTCAGATTGCCTATGAATGTGTCCTCGAAACAGTATTTTTTAATTTTTTAAATCCTCATTTTTCAATCCTCAAAAACATGAAACAAACAACAAAAAGTGCCTTCTTCATTTTTAAAGGGTTGGCATATAATGCAACATGGTTTGGTAAAGTCAACATAATATTTTACGAATCTGTGTAAAAATAAAATGATAATGCTGGCTCATTTTTCAGGTCTTTTTTTACCACCTCTAATATGGCTTAAATTTTGAGGTGAAAACTGTCATTTTGACTCCTCCACAAATGAGTGGATTAGTCAGTAACTACTCATCATTTACATTTCATAACATGGCTTTCATCACTATTTATATTGGTATTGCATCTATAAAAAATATTTACAGAATAATGTTTAAAAATAACATGCATTTCATTTGATTTGATTAGTCAACCCTGTAATTCACGTTAAAGTTTTCTGCTAAACCAACAAACAAACATTAGAGCTGTTTGTTGTGAAATTGGGTGACAGTTTTGGAGTTGCACTTTGTTCCTTATCCTGACTTTCCTGAAGCCAGTAGATTAGACCACTAGTACTGTTGAACCCAGCTCATACGTCTGTATGTTGCCCTGCCAAAGTTCCATTGGTTGCTGGCCTGCTTTATGACTGTCCAACCAGAGTCTAAACATAATTATGATCTGTAATAATTGACAAAATCCTCATAATGCTTAAGTCTATGTGTGTTTGGTATCCTCAACTGGAAACATGCTGATAATACAGTTACAAGAAGGTTGATGATATTAGCAGTATATTTTATATGTACATAAAGGTTTTCCATTTTGTTCCTTAATTCCATATTTTACTAAAAGCTCAGTTCATTTTCTTTATGCATTGTGATTTGGCATGAACTACGACTGTGTAATAGATACCAATCTGGTATCTACCAAAGCATGTTACCAAATACCAATCTGTTACCAAAGCATGTGATATTTTCCAAATATGGTAGATGTTGTAGTGGGTGTGGTTATAAAGCCTTGTGATTAGATTAATGACAGAAAGGGGAAATAAAAGGCAGACGAGAGGTCACATGAAAAACAAGTTCTGTGTAACCAGCCACAGGCTATATTGTCTCTTACACTGCTGTTCCTGTGTGTAGTTAGATTACTCCTCCATACACTCAGTGAACCTACGTGTTGAAAGATACTAAGATAAGACAGACAAGAATTCTTTGGATGTTTTTTGGTTACCGGACAGAAAGTAACTTCCTTTAGGGAAAAGCCAACTGATACATATTTTACGGGTGAGTTGGTAAAGAATTTCTGTAAAGAGGTTGTTTGGCTTTCAGTTTCTTTATTGTTTTATTATAAAGAGATTTTGTATAGTTAGATTGTTTAATTGCACATACAAATGAATGCAACATTTGTATATGCAACAGTGCTACCATTGTACTAATTAATTATCATAGTTAAAAAAAAGTTTGTATACTTACAGTATATATGTACCAAAATAACTGAAAGAATACCATGATGTCATACTCATGGAAAGGTGGTATTGTGTTACTTTTCATTACTTTTTTGTAAACAATAATCATTTTGTACAGATCTGAACATTTTTTGAGACTTCTGTCAATTATGTATTCAACATGTATTCTTGTACACTATTTTGTACAAAGAGGCACGTGTTTTGCTTTTTGACAATAATGCACACATTGTGTAGAAATGTCAGAATGGCATGTAGTTTTAAAGGCAGGAGACGAGTAGACATCTGCTTTCTGACTGTACTTTGTAACTTGTTTTTATACTCACTTAATGGCTTCCTGGTTAACTTGGTTTGATGTTTTTAATCTGGGCTGAATATGAGGGAATATTTTATTCTCTGTGCATGCCCAAATAGCAATTATATTTAATGTCCCTTGGTGGGCAAACACTAAAGTGCAGACTAAAGATCAGTACAGAATTGTCATCTTCATTATGTCTGTCTGGATAGTTTCATTAGCTTCTGTGTGTCATATACAGTCATCTCTGATGCCGCTTTAACCCTAAGGCTGTTCCAAACCATTAGTTAAACAGATTTGCCTCTAACACTAGGGAAATAATTGTTTTACAGAGTTATATATTAAATTAGCTAGGCAATGTTCTCTGAGTGAACAGCCTGGGGTTGTCACTGCATTCAATTAGAGAAGGTCTCTAACTGTTAGTCTTTTCCCAGTATTGATCGATTTTTAAAAACTGCAAGTTGGGATGTAGGTTAGAAGGCTTGGCCGAGGTTGTGTATCCCAAGCACACTTAACTGCTAGCAAACAAAAGATTATAAAACAATAAAAATATACTACTGACATCCAACACACTTTACATTTGACCCTTGTCAAACTTGTAGTTAATGGGATTGTTTACCCCAAAAATGTTTCCATTATTTTTTCAATGACCCTTGTGTAATTTAAAACGTATATGGCTTTCTCTTCTGTTGAACACAAAGATATTTAGATAATTGTCTCTGTGGGTTTGTGTCTATACAATTGAGGTCAGTAGGTGCCACTGTTGTTTTAGTTCCCAAGGGAAATTTGAAAATACCTTCCTTTATGTTCCTCAGAAACAAAGAAGTGATACACATTTGAAATGATGTGTGACTAAATAATGGAACAATTTTCTAGGTGAACTAGCCCTGTGGTTACTAAGCTATGAAAACTATGTGACTTGAGGGGAACAAGTTTCGTACATTCAGTAAACAATCACTTTGAGACCTTGGTTTTGGATTAAGGTAAAGACAGTAATGACAGGATTGTGAAGCGACTTGGGTAAATTTAAAAGGACTCTGTTAAATGCTGTTTTAATGACATATTTTCTTATGCCACCCTTTTTGTCATCAATGCCGAGGACCAAACACACATCTTAGATTTAAATGAAATCAGCTAATTCATGCAGCACATGTGACTGTTTCTTTTTTGCCATTCATTGCCTCACATTTATTGCAACCTCATTCAAGATTTTAAAAATCCCATCACAATTTAGCATCTTCAATGTCTTGGCATAATGTGTGCCAAATTTGGTGAGAATCCAATAAATCCCATAGAATGGGTGTCACAGCTCTTTAGTCGTCAGGGCTGTGGCTCCCTGCGACCATGACAAAATGACACCTCTTGCCAAGAAAAAAAAGATACTTTTTGTTGCAACTAGGCAACTGCCTTGCATCTGCATAAAACAACAAATTGTGTTATATTCATTTAAAGGTCACATATGCTTAGTGGCTCCAAGCAAATTTTATTTGGTGGGAGAGAGTCGCAGTGGTTGCAGACCCCTTCCCTTGGAGGGGTATTTAAAAATGTAGAGCCTGTAAGTAACAAAAATTCCACATTTAATCTTAAATGGCTTACTTCCTGTTAAGCGGAGCTAATTAATGTAATTTTGTTGAATAAATGTAACTTTTGTAAAGTTGTCCAGCTTGAGAACAATTTGAAAAACAATACATGGGCAATGGCCATAATTAAAACTAACCCCATCTCTTTAGTCAAGACTTCCTTTTTCCTATTTTAGGCATAATTTTAATGCCTTGACTCCTAAAACTCTGGGAAATTCTTTTTTATAAAAAATTAATGCCAAGGAAAAAAATAATCATTTTCCGTGCTTTGGCCCATGAATGCAATGACATTCATGCCTTAAGTGTGGTTAACATTTTCTGTAGATTGTATTTGCTGTTTGTTTTACAAAGTTTGTATTAATTGAACCTTTTCAATCATGACTGACAAAAAAGTTATTTTGACCAGCGTAGACAGTTTGCCATGATTTTCTGATTACGTGAGGACCACATCATGGAAGTAAAAGAAAATGTTTGCTTTCTATATATAGAGCCAGCAAACCGGCATTCTGAAGTGGCGTGTTCATTTATAAGCACAATCACTATTTGTGGATTGACATTTTTTGATCACTTTCAGTGTGGAGTGTCCTCTAAAGACTTTAAAAACATTATTTAGGTGTTTTCAAATGCTAGGTGGGTTCAAAGTACCATTACTAGGTATACATTAAAAGCAATTTACGCAGCATTAGTTAATCATGTTTTGCTCTGTACCTTTTAATTTAACAAAGTGTTATATGAAATACGCTGCTATTTTAGATATTTAAGCATTACCTGTTAACAAAAGGCTTTAATAATTGTATTTGTTTTTACTGTAAACCTTCTGCAGCATCCCTAGCAGATATGTCACATGCACACCACAATCACCATGGCAACACAACCATGCCATCTCCAGTCACAGACCATCATGGGAACCATGTGACGCAGCCCGACATGGGCCATGGAAATCATGGCATGATGATGGTAAGACAAACCTGAGATCATGTATCCCTTGTGTCAATATTTAGACATTTACTAGTATAAAGCTATTTAAGCTTTGCTTATGTATATGTGCTATATTAGAGTGTAAAGCAATGCATTAAAACCTAAAATCAGTTTGTTGACTTATTGATCCTAATAGCAAATGACCTTCTACTTGGGCTGCAAAAACGTTGAGCTGCTATTCACTGGCCTTGTTATCAACACACCAGGAGGTAAGATTCCTCTGTAGGTAATGTATAAATTGTTATTCTTTTTATGGACTTTTCCTTTGACTTAACACTGGACTGCATTTTGTGACATCATAGCTCCGCAACAGAATGTCTTAGATACTTGGGGGTGAGCTTATAACGTGTGGCTTTAAGCGAGCACCAATAAATGGTGACATTACTTCTTCAAATCCACACCATAGCAACCATTTAGATTACCCTAGCACCACCAAAGCAATGCAAATCTGCCATATTTTATTATATCTGTTATGCTAAATCATGCTAGCAGTATGCTACATCGTTAGCATTATGATAAAATCATATAAGCATAATCGTTTATAAAGTTGAAATGCACTGGCACAAGTTTTGCCATGTCCATTGTCTTTGAATTGTTGCTTGCCATGTTTCGCCATCTGATACAGCTGTCTAGTGGAAACTAACAACTACTGTGTCATATTTACCTTCATTAAATTAATTGCTGTCAGTTTGAATGCATTTACAAGGGATCTAAATATAATTTACCTTTTATTTACCATTTAGTTACTTTATTTTAAGAACTCAGCTCCGAAACCCTGTTGTAATTATGTTTGCAGCTAGATTTATTCATTTATTTATTAGATTAGTGTTCAAAACTGTGGAATTTATGGAAGTTATAGAATATCCAGTAATTTTTAGCTAAATTCAGGTATTATCTTTATTTTAGATTATTTTTTTCTATACAGTGTTAGATTATAGATGCAGGCGCTCCGTACAATGTAGGCATAGCAGAAATACAGAAACTTATTACACTCTCAGTAGAATCCTCAAGAAGTCAAAACGATCCTGATTTATATTGTGACAATAGGATAAAGAGTCACTAACAATGTCATTTGGATATTACCTTACATATATCCTTTTCCTCAGAGATGGTAGGTGCCTGCATCAGTGTCTTCTTTTTGGCTATGTTCTACGAGGGGCTTAAGATTGGTCGTGAGGTCCTGCTGAGAAGAAATCAAGTGAACGTGCGATACAACTCTATGCCTGTCCCTGGAGCTGATGGCACCGTACTCATGGAGACCCACAAAACAGTCGGGTCAGTGAACAGTATGCATGTTTTCCCCCCCATAGCCCCCTCTACCCTTAAACACTAAACAAGTATTTGATTAGACAGCCATTTTTGTAGAGGTGTTCAAAACTGTAGTTGACATTTTTGAATGCACTCATTCAGTCAATCCCATAATACACTGCAATAATGAATGGACAGTGTATACTCAATGGCTTACCGCTACAGCGTTTCAGTAGGGGAAACTACCTGCAAACTCTTCGTTGTACAAGTGTCATTCATTTACCTGCCTTTCAACAAGAATTACTGGTCAAATGTTGTCTTATTAAGATTCATGAATCAAGCTGATAAAATGTATAATGCCTAATACCACCACACATACACAAGTACTTTCATGCATTTTTCATAGTTTTAACCCTTCTGCTTATGCATAGTTTTTAAATTGTTAAAAACTGATTGGGTGTTCATGTGACAGCAGGTAGTATTTCTGTCAGGGATCATAGGTCATATTTGTGACGTTTGATAGTTTGTATGGCCCTAGTTCAGGTTGCATACTTACATCAAGTTTTATGAATATGTAGAATATGCAGCTTTGAGTAGCATTGCTTTATCATCACAGATGTTTAAATGATTTACAGTTTTAGCATTTATGAAATCGTAAACACATGGTTGCTGTCAAGGACTAAAATATTCAAGCATTTTTGTGTGTTTCTCCTACTTATGATACCTGATGAATATAATTCTTAAATAAATTCAAAGTTTGTTCTGTTTTGTTGTCTAGCCAGCAAATGCTAAGTCTTGCGCACTTACTGCAGACGTTTCTGCACATCATCCAAGTGGTGGTCAGTTACTTCCTGATGCTGGTGTTTATGACCTACAACGGTTACTTGTGCATCGCCGTGGCAGCAGGTGCAGGTGTGGGCTACTTCCTGTTCAGCTGGAGGAAGGCAGTGGTGGTGGATATTACAGAGCACTGTCATTAATCCCTCAACAACCCCACAGCCAATCACCCATGTATACAAACACCCAATTCAAAACATCACAGCAACTGTAACTGTATGAACAATTGTCATTTCAGTACATTTTAAGGCATGGCTCTATTTTTGTTTTATTTAAAGGCCCAGTTAGTATTAGCTCAGTCACATTGTCTCCTGCTTGTCCTACAGTTGAGTTTTTATTGTGCATAATGTCCATCTGTGTACACAGCCTAATAGTCTACCTCCAAGGTCACGGTACACACTATCTGTTAGAAAGGTCACTCTGGCTTACCCTGTTTAATGTTCAGTCTAGTCCATCTCATCGATGTTTATGAAGGTCAGTAGTAGAGCTTTACTAAACCCTTTGCCTTAAATGAAGGAACACATTTAACCAACAGGGGGACTGTAGGCCCTGAAAGCCAAACTGAATCTGGTGAACCCAGATTAAAATACAAACATGTGTAATAGGGTTGGGGTGATACGGCTTGATTTTTACCAAGTATTTTTTATGTTGAATATTACGGCTGCTGGGGAAATCAACAAAACAGGCATTATTAATCAGGTTCCATTGTTTAGACATGAGCACTGTATTGAAATCAATGTCATTTATTGTTTGCACAGAGAAAGAAAGTTGTGGAACTCTTTCGCAAAGTTGCTCAACTTTGCACCTTCTGAGTTCTTTTAAGGAAGTATGTGCGTGGTGTGTATTGGTGATAAAATAATTTTTATTTATTGCTTTGTAGCACACTACTGTTCCTGTAGCCCAACTAGTAGAGCATTGCATTAGCAGTGCAACGGTTGTGGGTTTGATTCCCAGGGAACACATGATAAAATAATATATGAATGCACTATAAGTCTCTTCAGATAAAAGTGTTAAGCGTAAATGTAGTTAAATGACATATTGTACTTGATATCATTACCTACACTTTTTGGCAGTGTTTATGTGGATAAATTTGGATAAGATCTATGTTTTTTTTTACCCCTTTTAAATTCCATGATTGTGGAATTTTTTGTGTGTCCCTAGAATTCATATTCTTTACGGAAGTTATGCTCCTTTATTAAAAGGGGTGTGTGTTTTATACTTGGACCTGATAATTTGTAATTAAAGTGCTTGTAAGTTTTTGAGGAAAGCATTTTCTTTATATAATTATCATATTAATTGTTTAGTTTTAGCTAAGAAACCTAAATTCAGAAATCCCACATTATATTTGTACAATCTATCAGTTACACTCTGTAGCACAGGATAATAATTTTGTGATGTCTATGTGGTAGTAAAACAAGCCCTTGTGTAAAAGATTGGATCAGATTTTCAGTAATGCAGTGTTTATATTTCCTAAAATATGTACTGTTCCATCATGTGTGAATTATATGAAATACATAGTTGCAGTCATTTAATATAAATGACTAATAAATATTGTATGATTGAAGCAGTTTTTTGTCCCCTTCATTTGTACTAAAAAATAGCGAATCAACCTGCTTATGACTTTCTACTGTCCCAAAAAACATTTCTTGACTTTATACAGTAAGGTCAAATATCCTACTTACATAACTTCATATACTACTAGAAAAATAGTCCTTTGTGAAAACTGTATGTCACAAACCACTTTAATACAGAAATCAAAACAATACTGCCTGGGATTTCAGGCTTTTAACACAATTAAGATTACAAAATTTTATGTCCATTCTTTGGATTTTAAAATTAGGTTTGCAGATCGTCAAAACTGAAGGTTCCCAAAAAGTGATGGTAGTGTGTTGGGCTTCGGGTGGGGCTTGTATCCAATTCGTTCATGGATCATTTGCTCTCTTGTTTTCCCATCTGTGGCTGCACCTGATGCTCCACTCATTTCACTTGATGTTGCTACACCAACTACATCCACCTCATCCCTCTGTTTCTTTCGACTCTAAAGTGGCACCAAAAAATAACATAGAGGTTATAAGGACAAGAGCAATTGTTAGCACCCAATTTGACAGTGTTGTAGTTTAGCACACATTTTATATTGTGGCATATTTTTACATGTTTGTTTACCCCAACAAGTCCAACATATTATGTTTATGTAATACATTTTATAGTTTGGTGAAATTAGTTGATCTGGCTTTGGTGTTTTTGGCCTTAGCGCATTCATTTCTACCCAATAAATTATTATAAAAAAAATATTAAAATGTAAAAAAAATAGGAAAATAATCAAATACTAAGACACATTTTGCTTTGTAATCTAAATTTTGCTTATTTTGAAACACTGATCCAAAGGTTTACTGTATCTAGGCTCTAGGCAGTTTAGACAACGATTGCGCGTTTTATTTAATGCAAGTTACCAAGAATACAATTCATCCCAATTGAGCAAGAACCTAAAATGTATTGAATTATTATTGGACTTTAATTAACACCTATACCATTGTCAAAACATACTAACATGTTTTTCATACTAACATGTAACGTGTGTGTGTGTGTGTGTGTGTGTGTGTACGTTATGTTAAATACATTTGTCAAAAGCATTACAGAGCATTATTTACACTCCCAACCAACAAATGGTATACAGTCTGAAGTTGTCTTTGCACATTAAGATCGGATGAGAAATTAATAAGTAAAAATCTGTAAGTTATTACTGTTGAGTAACTATATTTACCTCTAGTTCTTTTTTCACGCTTTCGAACTCCTCTGTGTCATCCAGTTTGAGCTCGAGCCGCGTGGGTTTCCTGCGCAGCATCTCTTATCACCTGCCTCCCGCTAACTGCTGCTATCACATAAAATAATAACGACATCAAAATGATTAAATCAGACAAGTATCAATTTATTGCAATACTGAAAGTTGACACATGTACACTGTCAATGCTTTACCTTTTGCGAATGCATTAATGCATCGGAACGACTACGGAAACCAAACCAAATGTTACCGTTTAGCTGCTACATGCTTATATTAGCCTAGTAACGTCGAAATCTGCTGTTTGAAAGCTTTGAACTCCTTACAACACCAAGATTATAATTCGTAAAAACTGACAGAAGTTTTATTTAACAAAGCAGTATGATCAACAATCTAAGCTGAAATACTTTCCACCACTTACCAAAAACACACTGTGTTACTGTCGACAGGATGTTACGAAGAGGTTCATGGGAAATGTAGTTAAAAGCGCACAGGAAACGTTACAGAAAAGCATATTGAATGTATTTTTACGATATATTGTAAATCGTATATCACGAGCGATTTATAGATAATTTATAGATAAATACATAGCACAAATACATAAAAGATTGACATCTAAGCTACAATCTAATGAACAGAAACAAAAACACATTAATATATATGAAACAACCAAAACAAAACAGTGTAACATAACATGTAAAATTCTATTTCAAATAACGTAAATTATATATGAACATCTGCTATGATTTATCTGAAGTGAATGAAAGAATGAATAATTGAACAAATAAATAAATGAATAGATATAAATGCATAAATAAACCACTGCCTCGTGTTATTTTTTGCAAACATTATATTGTTTCTGTATTATGATGGTAAAAAAATTGGGACATTATTATACTAAAGTATTATTAATATAAAATTGTGCAGTTTTTTTATTTATTTACCAGATTTTTATTTTCTAGAACATGTTATTTCTCGTATTGAACTAATAATTTAAGTTGATCATTTAAGCATCGTTGTGGCCCCTTAGATAGTGTAATAACTGTAGTGTTTCGATTCAGTGTTTTGTAAAGGGTCTATTCTGAGCACTTATAATGGGTGTATATTTTCAAGTGCTGAATTAAATATCAATACTGCTCTGTTTTGCCTAGACACTTAAAATTAAAACAATGAAATCTTGGATTTTTTGGTTTGTATGATAATGCAGATAATGGACCTCCTGTAGATAAAGCATAACTTTGCTCTCCACCATTGAGAGATCCTGGTATCAATCAGTATTAAATTATTAGACTCTTCACAGGTCTGGTTAGATGCAGGGAATGTTTAGTGAATCCACCATTTTGGCACTGGAAGCATCAGCAGCATGAGGTAGAGAATGGAATTATATATTATTGACCCTGCGTTGACCCTGCCCTTGATAAAACACAGTGGACCATCACCACTGACTGTGGGTACTTGACACTGGACTTCAGGCATTTTGGCATTTCCCTCTCCCCAGTCTTCCTCCAGACTCTGGCACCTTGATTTCTGAATGACATGCAAAATTTGCTTTCATCCGAAAAAAGTACTTTGGACCACTGAGCAACAGTCCAGTGCTGCTTCTCTGTAGCCCAGGTCAGGCGCTTCTGCCGCTGTTTCTGAAGTGTTTTTACCGGGGGAAGGTCACTTTTTTTGACCTTCAAAAGTGGCTTGACCTGGGGAATGCGACACCTGTAGCCCATTTCCTGCACATGCCTGTACACGGTGGCTCTGGATGTTTCTACTCCAGACTCAGTCCACTGCTTCCGCAGGTCCCCCAAGATCTGGAATCGGTCCTTCTCCACAATCTTCCTCAGGGT
>JBAJNP010001111.1:0-23240 GCA_036877545.1 Yasuhikotakia modesta
CACACACACACAGTTTGCGACTGTTAGTAATTCATCATTCCTTCATAGGACACTGTCACTCTAAATGGGCTCCCGTGGGAAAGCCTTTAAAGAAACATGAAATGTATGTTAGAATGACCTATAAACCAGAACTTGGTCTCTTTTATATCTCAGGAGACTGAATGTTGTTCTCAGCTGTGCTTCATTAGATGTTTCTTCTCAAATCATCTAGAGGAAATACAACCAGATAATTATTGACAGCACAAGTAAAGAATTCTCAGATCATTGTGGGATGCACTGACCGGGCCATGTGGCTTGTGTGAGAATTCAATGAGAAATGTTTGAGTTCATACTAAAATGTTTAGACTTTACATTGCAGATCTTGGCATGTGAGGTTTAGGACATTGTTAAGAACTTACATTTTTCAATAGGAGAAATTACTTAAGCCAAAGTCTCCATTTTCTCATTCAATCTCACTGCCATCTTGGAGAAACAATCAAGATATTAAATATATGGTGAGTTTTCTTTTTCTATGGTTTTATAAAACAACTGCAGTTTAGCAAGATCAAACATTAAACAAAACCTTCTCTATTGCTTCTCCCTCAGTTTAATGGGGGAAAGATTTATGTTGTTGTGTGTGGCATTCATTTTGCTGGAACATCAGATGATTGCCGTCTCTCTATGAGGCTTGGTTTGCGTGGGCCTGTCATGGCAAGAACAGACCTCTGAGGCCTTTGGCATGAGGCCCAGGCTGTGAGAGGACCATTTGAGGGGGGGCCATTGGTGGACGGGGAGTGGGCTGAGCACAGACAGAGCTCCAGGGCAGGTGTTAAAATAAGCACCCTGGATCTTTTGGTGCTGATCCCTGTAAAAACAAGCCCGTCTGCCAGACTGCAGTCAACCCAACAAGGTGCTAACACATGGGCTGGTTGCTGCGAGACAGCATTCGCTGTTTACAAGATCTCTGCTCTTCAAACTGCTCAAATCCAACCATTTATTCACTGCCTTTGTGGAGTCGCTGTCCGTGCTTGCAGGAAAATTCCATCCATAGGAAAGCAAATGAGATCAAATGGAGACGTAAGTCTCCTGTTTCTCAGAATGCTCTCCTGAGAAGGGACCCAAGCTTATCTCACGTCTCCTCTAGAGTTTCAAAAGAGATTGCAACAACGTCTCAAACTGTGCTCAGTTTCCCCAACATATAGTTCACAGTCTAAAAACAAGTCAGAGGTTTTTATATGAATGCAAACATAATTTAACAACTTTCTCTAAAACCACATTAAGCAAAACTACCCATTTCACAATAACTTGTAAAGCACTTTTCACAATGCATATTTTATGACTTAAATATGCTTTTAATGGCAAAATTCGAATTTGTGCTTATTTTACCTGAAACATTTGCAGAGAAAAATTTGACAAAGTAAATTCTTTAACAGAGACTAAATGTATACTAAGAACTACTTACAAATCTATACTAAGCTATACAAAAAAATCCCCCACTAAGCATCTTTATTTTGCCTATGGACACCTCCACTTACTGCCCAATTGTCGTTTTTCTGACAACTTCCTGTTAAGATAAACTGTGCTTCTAGTTTAAAGGTGAGACTCCGGGTTGTCAGAGAAGTCTTCAGGGTCAATGTCAACATTGCAGGGGTTTAATTATGCATGCAAACATGAAATGCGACATCATCTCTGCAGGCGGCTGGAGTCGACAGGCTATGGCTTTGTGCTTTACAGGTTATACGCTGGGAAGTTTCAGTGCAGTAAACATGTTATATAAGTTTGGCCATCATGTCGTGGGCATCACAACATTCCTGTGAGGGTCTTGGCTTTGTGTCGGTACCCTCCTCATCACCAAAGTCCTTGAAGTAAAAAGGGGAAATAATTATTTTAAAAGTGCAAGAAAACATCCAAAATTCAGTTTTTTTAGACATTGTATTAACATTACTGCATAACTGCAAGAACATTTTTCTAACATTTTCTAATTCTTTATTGTTTTTAAAATGTTTAACTAGCTACTTAAATATAACATTTTTGGACAAAGTCACTGCAACAGAACTTGTTAAAATGTCAAGAAACTGCAAAAACACTTTTTTTAACATTTTGAGAACTTCCACAGAACAGTAGTTAACGTTCTAAAAACATTCCCTGTTAGCTAGGTTCCTTCTACATGTTGTGTTACACACTGTACTACTGAGGCACACTCAGTACTGACAGATATTCAGAACTACTGGAGCTGTACCTGATGGCAGGATTTGTTGGTACTGATTCTCCTCGTTACTGATCCTTCCTCCTCTGAATTTCAGCGACGTCTCGTCTCCTGTCAGACATCTAGGATAAAAGCAAAAAACAACAAAAAACAATCACCTGAAAGTTACACATTTATTTTTCCCTTAATCATAAATGACTTGCATACAGTTGTTTACAATACAGCTTGTATTGTAGTTGCTTGTTTAAAGCTTGTTTCCATAACTTTTACCATTTTCTAATGAAACGACTTAATGTTACTTTAATTTATAAATGCTGAAGTCTAACTGACATTTCCAGAAAATCTGACATAACCTCTCAAAGTATAAATAATTATTAAGCTTATCATTGTGAATCGTGTAATGCAAGGAGCCCGTATTTGAGCTAGTATTGAGCTAGTATTAAACACTCATCTGTTGTATAGTAGCTCAGTATCTTATTTTAATCCAGACAAAGTTACGGATTGCAGCTTTAACTATGATAATGCAAGTAACTTCCCAACACCGATGAATAATAAACTAAACAACCACAAAGAACCTGAACACATACTGTACCTCTGTTTACCTCCGACACTTTCACAAAAGCTTACCAATAATGCTGAGATCCTTCATACTGGCCTGCACTCAGATACACAGGAAGTCCTCGTCACAAAATGCCATGTGTTCATTTAGTCATTTTCCTCCTTATCTTTAAACAGGGGCCATATTTCCATGCTGAGGTCTCCGCTGCTGTAAAGAGTTGGAAAGGCATTTATGGCCGTTATCACTTTGAAATGGCAAGGAAGTGACAAAATGACTGGGCAAACAAAAAACCATAATTAACCACTGAGCAGAGTGGCACTGCATCTCATAAAGCGTATTGAACACACACACACACAAATAACACACACGCATACCCAATCACAAAAGAGAAGGAACGTAACCCTGGCACGAGGTTTTAATACGAAGGAGCTATAATAGTGTCTGGAAAAATTAACTTTTAAATCCGCTGCTTTTTTATGTTTGCCCACATGCTCAACAGGCCTCTTACGTTTTTATTGCCAGCTTGTTAAATGTCTTCTGGCAGGAGGGTGGCTCTGGACCCCGGCCACACTTCAGCTCCTCTTGAGCGGGCCGGTCTCTGGAGAGGCAGCTCTGGGCCTGTGGCCCTGCACCATGTTAGGCTGGAAAGAGGGAAGAAGTGTCTACTACCTTCATCAGTCTCAATAGAAACAGATCATAAGCCCACTAACTCAGGCTGGCTCAGAGCGGTGCGGCAGCGCTAACATGCCATTGACTTCAATGAGTATTAAAAGAGTATTAAACTCTGTAAAAGGCAGATTATAGTGGCACTTATTGGGACAAAGAGGGCAGTTAAGTAAATGCCTGAAAATAAAACAAATGAATATATTTCCTTTAACATTCTATATAACCATTAACATTTCTATTTATTTAACAGCCTGTTTGCTTTGTGAGGTAAAAAAATTGAGAATAATTTAATATTTTTGACTTCTAACTATTTATTCATAATTATATGACTCCTAATATTTATTTGTTCCTTCTCTTCTCCTTCTCTTTTGTAAACATTTAAAAAATTTGCAACATCATAGCTTTAACATAAAGGCATCTGTTTTCATCACCAATGGACAAGGGACACACACACACACATTTTCACACACAGCTGTCACAATGAACTCTTCCAAGCTACCACCTTCATTGTGATTATGGTGAGAACATTGGCATGGGGCACGGCTAATAGCCATTTAGCTGAATCAAATGAGGAAATATTGGAAGAAAGTTGGTGGCGGAGTGCTTTCATGCAGACTGCCAGCGCTAGCTGGAGAAGAGGCTTGTTTCCATTTCCAGAATTAGACTAAAATTATTCTAAATCATTCGGGAGGAGGGTAGAACAACCCTCTTTAGTTTTTTTGGATGCATTAACAATGTTTGCAATCACTTTGTTGGCTGCATCAAAACGCCGGGACTGCCAAAGATTAGCCATATAAATTGCTTAATTGATCCATTCACATTTTAACTGATTCTTGATTAACCGAAAAAGCATCAGACATGGCGACGGAAATACAGGAAGTGGAGCCGGTCTTTGTCTTATCTGCACCTCAATACAAACCGACACCTTTACTAGCAAAACAGAAACTAGCACCAGTTTATAAATTATGCTAATTGTCATTTTAACCAGCTACCGCCCTACCATCCCATCATATTTAGAACTTCTCAGGCCATTTCAACATTTCATCTCTCCCCAATGTGTGGCTAGCTGGAACAAGCACATAACAGTGAGTCTAATTTGATTGGACAAGCTGTTTTTCATAACTTTGGTATTTAGTAGTAACAGCACCGGGATGTTTCACTGTTTATATCATTCTGTTTATCTGTGTTTGTGGCATTCCACACAGGCATTGCTCACTAATACAAAACTGATACTGCTTTAACAAAACTGATACTGCTTTAACAAAACTGATACTGCTTTAACAAAACTGATACCGCTTTAACTTCTTTGGAAGTTTTTGTTGGCAGAGAAAAAACATTCAAACAAATCCTGAATTCTGTGCCAAGTCTTAAGTGTAAGTTACTCTGTCCTAACTTTAAGCTGTACGTTTCTGTAACATTTACATTAAGTAACAAAAAAAGTTCTTTTGAAAGTTCTAGCAACATATTAAAGCTATAAAGACATTATTCAAAAATTATTCTGTAATGCTTTTAAAAATATTAAAAAACTGTTACTAACTACTAACATTACTGCACATAATCTTAATAATAATAACTTAAAGTGAGCTTAAACAATGTTCGCCAAGATTTTGAGAATGTTCCCTGTTAGCTAGGGGAAATGTTTACAGAACTATTCTATAAAACATTATATCTACATTTTCCAGAACCCCATCTACCTACATTTCTCAAGTAGTCCAAACCTAGCATTATGGCTAACGTGTGTGTGTGTGTGTGTATTCCTCACAGCACACTCAACAAAACACATTTCTCTGAATTCAGAACAGGCACAACTGAATTGCTGTGCATGTTCAGAAGCAATCGTTAGCAATTTTCTCAAGATAATAAATAATCAAACCATGCAGGGCGGCATTTCAGATAAATGTGCGAGTGAGCTCTTGGGATCTGACCTCCATACATGACAGCAGGCAAGATTCTGGGTTTGGCCGTGGAGAACGTTCTAGAATCTCTGAGCCTCGCTGGTAGTGCGTGACATGCCCAGGCCTCCCACAGAAGAGCTGGGTCAGAACGGGCCCGGTCCCTCCCCGCCCGACCCGACTACTAAATTCCAGGGTGATAATGCTGCGCTCTGCCTGGTCTGGAGCTCATTATGTCTGTGGCCTGCCAAGCCCGTCACTACAGGATCCAGGGAGCGCAGTCTCAGAGCTGCCTTTGTTGGTCGACCCACGAGTGTGGAGTCAGCAGATCTGCCTCCTGCTCTCCAGAGATCAGCAGGAGAACTGGAACACGCTGAGGGTAGCCAGATGCCATTTTCAAACTCGCTTTCAAAGGTGCTTCAAGGGAACGACGAATGACTTTGTGGCCCGACGCCAATCCACAACTGGTACATTCTGCCTGTTTTTTTGGTTTCAAATAGCTTCAGATAGAACCGCCTTTTCATCTGCTGCAAGAAAGCTGTAATATTAGTGGTTGTCCGTTCGTAATACTGAGTTCAACATATTTAGGCATCAAGTCGTGACAGATTATATGACTACACTATATTATACCCCGGTTAGAAGTGGCACAGGCAATTTCAGAGAGGCTAGCAATAGCACGCTAGCTTTGAAAGCGTAAGATTCTCTAATAATGAAAGTCAAACCGAATACAACGATTGGATGAACAATTTATGGTCCTATGATGTATAAATGTACAAATATTTAAACCATGTAGTCATTGCTATCAGTATATAAAAGACTTTCAACCAGCATAACAACCAAGCAAAAAACTCACTTATTCTTCTTTAAGGGGGGATTTTTAACCTGGTGCAAAGCCTATTGCTCTTATAACAGACAGCAATAGTAATATGTTTAATTAAGTAATAGGTTTAATAAAGCAGAGGCTGGCATATTAAATACTATAAATAAAAAAACTGTATATATTAGCTGTTATGAAACCATCAGATGTCCATCCAATCAGACGATATTTCTCACCAGATGTGTTTTTTTAAACAGTTCTGCATCAGATAATCTGTCAGATAAAGAGCGTGTCTGCAGTTGTGGTACAAACCCCACGGCTTCAGCCCTGTCAGGCCACACATGTGACCAATCCCACCGGAAACAGAACTTTCTTTTGTTGGAAAGGGAAGGTCAAGGTCCGGCGTTCGGTAAAGCCCTGTCCCTCCGAGCCCATATCTGTGTCTATCAATGTCCACTGTCAATGTTTTCCTCTCCAGCCTCGTCCCCCAGCCATGCTGAGCGTCCACCACCTGGTACACAAAACAACCACAAACTGAACGGTGCTAAACAAACAGCCTCTGCCTGTGGGTTGACTTTGGTTTGGTCACTATTAACCAACAGCTGAATGTACTACAGTCTTTTTTTGGTCTGTCAGTGTGACAGCGAGGGCATATTGGCAACAAAAGTCATTGAATGCACTCTGGCAAGTTTAGATATTAACTATGACAGTCACACGCTGTCAATGTAAAGAAATGTAAAGAATTATTATGAAAATAATAATAAAATAATTGTTCTATTCAGACAAATATATATACATATCTGTACATATTTGTCTATCTGTATGTCTATCCATCTGTCTACAGCATATATACATTCTTGATAATGAGAGCATGTTAACACACACAAACATAAACATGGGGGGAGGGAGAGAGAGAACCTTTTTAAGCATTATATATTTTTCACTATACACTGAGCATATACCTACTATATAGACAGACAAATAATAGGCCTCAACATTTAACACCATGTTAAAATGTATATAATGAACTGCAAAATATATTGTTTCATCACTGTACATACACATATTATACACATAACAGCTACAACATATGTGAGGCTCAAAGATCAAAAACATGACCTCTGATATGTGTGCATGTTTACAGATCAACTACATTACAAGCAACTCCTCTCACAAATCATCCGGATCTGTCCCCAAACTAACACACAAAAACATCTCAGGTAACGTTGACGGAAATCCATCAGGGAAAGTCGCTGCTAGCTGCCCTGCCACGCACACGGCTAACACAGCCACACGCTGCTGGCACACGCGTGATTATCTCCTTTTGAATATTCAAAATAAATTTCACTCTCCGCTTTTTTGGCAACTGACAGCGCGAGGAGAAAAGTGCTCGCTAATGAGAAGATAGTCAGGCAGAGGCTATAAATATTTTCACAGTTTATTTGGACATCTCTGCCCAGTGGATATGAAGGCTGTGCTTTGATGAGGTGAAGTAGTCTGTTTGAACAAGTCATTTGGCACGGTGTGCAAGCCGCCACACAACTCTAATTCTACAGATCACACCTGTGGTGTGAATGTTATGATTCACCTTAAAGTGGAATGACTAACAGACACAAATTGACCCCAATTTAGGATTAATACTTAGACGGGAAAAGCAAAAAGTGGCATTTTAGACAGGGCTAATGGGCCATTAGACCACAATTTAACCTGATTTGTAAGAATTTTATGCTAATTATGTTTTAAAAAACATATGCTTAAACATTACACGTTGTGCATTTAATCTCAATTTGCAACATATCCGAGTACGGGGTTAGCACAACAAAATCGAGTCCGTCGCTAGTCTGGTCTGTTCCTGGGAAACTCTCTAATGAGCGTTTAGATTACGTCTCGCAACAAATGTCACGCGAGAGGACAAAACCACACGCTGAGACTACAGCGAGATCCGCAGAGCACAGATTTCCCACAATGACTTTGGAATGTGAATATATGTGTGTAATTAGTTGGGTCTGTGTGACACGGATGTTGTAACCTTACCGCTGGACACACAAAAAACGTTTTGCATGCTGAGCTACTACAGGCTCCTAAACTAACTGCTAGTAATTATTCAGATACTGTGTTACAGCCCAAAGCCCAGAAACAGGAAACAGTATAAATGCCACAACTGGAAGACATACACACATAATGCCTACCAATTCATATTTTGGCTGCTAGACTCAGTGTGGTTGAAATAATTTTATTATGGAAGTTAAAACCTTAGCCAGTTAATTTTTTATTGTTACTATAAAAATTACTATTAAAATTAAATTTATTTGATTGCATTAAAATTATGTGCAACCAAAATATGATTTTAGGCTTCCCTTGAGTAGACAGCGGTCAGCAAAGAATCCTTTAGTTCTTTATCTGTATTTTAAACACAATAATATTTTCCTGTCTGTCTGTCTACTAAATAAAGTGAGGACACCAAACATTATAAAACAATAAAAAATAAAATTCTTTAACTGCTTATTTATTTACATTACTACACACATTTAATACATACACATACCTTCATATATATTATATACAGAATAATATATTATGTGCCATTATGCGGACAACTACACATCTGTCAGGCTCCATTTGCACAGGGTAAAGTGACTAAACCGATTAATGACCCAGCAATGTCACTTCATTTACCAAAATTAAAATATGGCCAGAAAACACACACACACACACACACACACGTTTACACTTGCTCCCCCA
This sequence comes from Yasuhikotakia modesta, assembly GCA_036877545.1. NCBI lineage: Eukaryota > Metazoa > Chordata > Actinopteri > Cypriniformes > Botiidae > Yasuhikotakia > Yasuhikotakia modesta. The sequence continues at coordinate 8,862 of JBAJNP010001111.1, forward strand.
CATGGCAAGAAAAGCACAAGCTCCCATTAATACAAGCCTCATTGTAATGCCAAGACAGCTTCTTGGCTGCTGTTTCAGCATGCTTGACAGTCGTGGTCATCCCATACCAGACCTCACCTATACTCGGGGCGAAGATAAACCTGCCGTGATTGATTGGAGTAGCTTTATATTCATTCATTAGCCAAGGCCCTGTCAGACAAGCCCTAGCAGGTACCTTCATCTTAGTGTGGTCTCTGGCTCTGAATTCTGAGCTTATTACAGACATTTTAGACATTAATATTGCAGGGATTAGGGATATCCTATCTCTTTTGTTCCTCTGACAAACCTTAGTCATTTTTTTAAAACACTGGTTTCCTCTCTCTCTCACTCTGTCTCCCCCCCCACCAAGACCCCCGGGTTCCGTCCTAGCCCCCTCTTTGCTTCTCCCCTTGCCACTATTTTTGGTCCCTGTCATTTACTCTTCCTCCAAATGTCCTTTTTCTTCCCGCCTTGGAGGACAGGTCTAGTAATGCGGTTTGAGCGGTGTGGAAAAGATCTATAGTCATGCACATTATTACACTTTTATCCTTGTCTCCACAGCAGTATTTCCGACTCTCCTCCTCCCTGCTCTGCTAATGCGCCGCAGATACCCGGGAGCGGATGAGCCTTTCGGCTGCACCCAATCCGATGACGGAAAGGGCTGGAGGTGGATCTCCGGTGCCGCAGATCTGACATATCCCAGATCAACACAGGTCTGCCTCTGCCTGCCCGTTTCTCATTTTCCCCCCGTACTGTCGGATAATGTCGCTACAAGATGGCATTTTGAGGATCTCGCAGTCGAGATGTGTCGACTCTAGCTGTCTGATCCTGTGGCCATCTGCAGGGAGAACGACGGAAGGCCAGGGAACGTGGAGAGGAAACCAACCTGTGGGTCTGATGTTGACATTTCTCAAACTCGCAGGACAGGTGGTGCGGCCGGATCCAACGTTCTGTTTATGCAAGACAGGGCCGAGCGTGAGGTGCTAACCTGTTTCTCGCAGTTATCTTCTGCTGAAATGCTCTGTGGCTTTCAGTCTGTCGTCTGTCAGGAGACGCCAATCGTCCTATAAAACACACAGTGTGGTGGTGAGACAAAGCACATTAAATGATCTTAACATTACAGCCATCAATGGCTTAAATATTAGTTGATTACACAACATGCTAATTAGGGAAAAGACACAGAATAAACATTGTTTAACTATTGTGGCAGACAAAATCTTTCAACAGGCTTTAGATTATTTAAACGTTATTTAAATGTTTCTTTTCATATTATTAAACACAGCCTGTCACTCACCTAAAGCGTGTTTATTAAATAAATATTTGTACTGAAATAAAACGTTTAATTGACAGCCCTAACGTAAATACAGTTACAGTAAGAAGAGAGGAATGTCCTTAGCTCATGTCTTCGACCTGTAAAAGCCTTTGAAGCCTCAGTTTCAGTTTCCCCCAAAAGTTACGGGTTTTTTTCTCTTTCTGTCTCTGAGGGTTTGGAAGTGAGTTTCTTACCCTAATAGTGAGTCTTTGAGTTCGTTCCAAAGAGCCAAGACCACATGTGACAAAACTACGTCCCTCTTGAGGAAAGACAGGCCTGATGTAGCCGTCCCTCCTTATGGCGAGAGCTTGCCAATGCCGCGTTTATTAGCGTTAAAAACTCTCAACTTCACAGCCAAAGATTAGTGGCTTTTTTCCAGGTATTCCTCCTTCTTGTCCATATGGAAACATTTCGCTTCATCCCAGAATTCTCCCTCCTCCCAACCGTATTCTCATATCCCTTTATAGATTATGGGCATGGTGACTTCAAAATGGCTTCAGATCCGAGCGCTCACATTGTAGCTGGAATGTCTGGCTGTCTGTGGGTGTATGATGGGAAGGCAGCATCATTTGAGCCCCTCAACTCAGACGCCACACTTATATTTATTACATTTCTGAAGTAGAGCTGGAAATCAAGAGCTGTCCATTAAGTTATGGGTCTACACAGCATTTTGGCTGTCAAACCTTGTGTCCTTTACATCTCTATTCAGTTCTTTCTTTGTTTTACTTTGCTTGGTTACTCAGATTTAAATAAAATATACATATATATGCTTTAAAATTTGCTGTGCTCATTGGAACACAAGATATTCTGAAAATCATTTATTACTCTTAACAATGACACACACACACACACAGGTAACCTTACTGACCAGTGCTGCAAGCTTAACCAATACACCAATCTCATCCGCCAATGAGTGTCCTAACAAATATGCTCAATTAATTGTCAATTGGCAGCTAAATTAAAACTGAGATAAATGTTACAGGATCAGACCCTGAAAAAGACAATAAAAGTTCCATAAACCATCACCACTGTGCCTTTAAACCAAACTATTTATCTCATTACACTTTGGGGCTACAAATTGCTTTGAATAAGTGTTGACAAAACAAAACAGTAGTTGTGTAAATTATAAAACTTGATTTATCATTTCTGTCTGTTGCTTTGGCCTTTGAAATCGGTCCAATCGCAGGGCGCTGCATTTGGCCGCACCATGATTCATTGTAGAACGGATTCAGAATATTTACATCCAGTTCTCAGAGGACATCAGGGAGCAAAATGTAGCATCGAAAGAAAATATGGCTGTAATCCCTTGGTATGCGGCGTGACAGTCTTCCACACCCCCTCTACTGGCAGCTCGTGGGCTTTACACAGAGCGCTGGAAGCGTCTGCTCTGAAACAGAGTGAGGGACATTAAATGTTCATGTTCACTTTGAGAAGCCTCTTTCGCTGAAGCTATAAAATGTCTCAAGGCCAACCACAATAAATAACTCACTTACCCTCACCTCAGGCCTATTAATTACCTGGGATGTGCTTTCAAGCAACTACCTCTCGCGCTGTGTAGCTAATGCTTCCCCTTTGACCAGGACTAGAGCCTCAAATGTCTCTGTAGGGACAAGCTCTAATTAATCCTCGGTTACTGTTGTAATGGTGTCTTCCAGAGGGAGGACGGCAAAGCTCAGAAATATTATTTCACTGCAACGTTGTAAACAACGGTCCATCTCGGGGGAGGCAGGAGGGCTGTTGTTGAGGGCTGAGGGGTGAACAGGCCAAGACGTTGGGGAAATGCAACACAGTTGTGCAGTTGTAGCTACTTGCAATGAGAAGAAGAAATTACATTGTTAAAGATGTTTACACACATGATGTCACAACTAGAAACAATTCAATGGGTGATCGAGTACAATGGCTTAAATCTGTATCTACTGAATGGTTTGATTTATGGAAACACCTCTATAATAATTACAGCATTTTAAAGGCAAGGAAGGTGTTTTTCTAGAAACATTTTTTGTTGTGCTGGTTGAAAGTCTTTTTACATCCTGATAGTAATCACAAAAAAGATCTAAATATATTTATAAATATCTTTAATCTGAATGCAATGATTGGATGTCATACCTGCCTGTCAAACTATGTATGTTTTCATGTGTTAAAGGAGGCGTGGCTTTGAGAGGCGTGGCTCTGAGCAGAGGGCGGGATCTGATGCTTTTATACAGGCTTGCTATTGCTCTACATTAACTAATAAGCACTTCGCCTGCAACGCCAAGGTCACGGGTTCAATCCTATGAAACACAATGGTAAATGTTTACCTTTAACTGTAACCTAAATCGCAGTGTATAAATGCATCTGACAAATGTAACGTAATGTAAAACGATGCCATGAGCAGCGCCGCGGTCGCGTTACGATCGTTACCTGACATCTCTGAATGACTAGACTAATCCTAGAACTACTATGATTTTTTTTGTCTCTCTGGCTCAAGACTCAAATTGTCTTCTGGTCTCTTTGTCTGTAAGGGACAAAGGCAGAACATGGCAGCTCTTGTCTGTAATTTTCTGTCCATTAAGCACAACAATAGTGAATAAGGGGAATGCTCTCCTTCTCTGGCTCTCTGCTTCTCTGAGACCTTGGTGCTAGCCAACATCCAATAACAATCAACAGCTGTGTGTAGAAAACAAACGCTGTTCTCTGTCCTCCGAGCCTCGGAGGAAAAGAATGTATTTACCCTGCCTCACTGACCTTCGGGAAGAATAGCTTTCTGAAAGAATTATACGTCGTATGCATGGACACCCATCTATACGGTTACAGGAATATCACAGCTTACCTTACTTTTGCTGAAGCACTGAAATGGTCTCCAGTGACTTGGCCAAGGTTGGCGCTGAGATACCATGAGCTGAAAAATACAAAAAACCACATATCGGAGCCTAAAGAATGTATTAAAAATCAATAAGAAGTCATCAGCACACACCTGGAAGAAATCGGAACTGACAAACAAGCTGAGAAACAAGCAAGTAAGAACATCCAGTTCATAAAATCAATGCTGATCTAGAAGACCAATTATTGTATTATCTGGTACACAAGCAGCAGTTGTACGTACAGCTTTTGATCACAAACACACACAAGGTCACGATAGCAGGCTAAAGAAAAGTTGGATGTGCAAAGTGGCCTGGTGGGAGTTTGTTGACCACAGCACTGCGGTTTCCTCCTGTAGCAGGACATGGGCATAAAAAAAACAACAAGTTTAGACAGAGGAAAGGTAGACTGCAGCTGTGGACGTGTTATGCGACAAAATTGACAAAACTATGCATTTGACTGCCTGACTGAGCCTGGCATGCAGCGGTCTCTCACACACACACACACTAACCCCTTGACTCTCTCCAACAAACACACACACACGGCCAGCATCCCTCATTTCCCCCGTGGGTACAGGACAGTGGTCCGGGATCACAGGAGGCCCCTGCAGCTGGCAAACAGACAGGCCTGAGAGCGCGAGAGAGAGAGGGAGAGAGGGAGAGAGAGAGAGAGAGAGAGTGAAGAAATCCCTGGAGTGGAGGCTTTTGGGTATTATTTTGCTCTGGTGTGTTCGGCTCGGCCAGACTGTCTCATGTATAGCCTGAAGCAGCTGAGGGTGGGGTGTGGTGGGGGGACGGTGTAGTCAAATGGGTCTCATGTTCTTTTAAGCATGAAAGATGAAAGAAAAAAAGTCACATCTGTGGTGGACATTTATCGATGAGACGTAAACAAGGAGGGAGAGAGCAAGAGACGGAGAGAGAGAGGGAGATCAAAAACACAACCTTATTACAACTTATTTTGTCTTTTAGCATTAACCCTGAAAGCCCCATTAGAAAGATAATAAGATAATAACCTTTTAACCAGAAATGTGAGTCGATTAAAATGCATTATAGCAGATGTTTCATGCAATATAATTACAATAATAAACTCATAACAAAAGCCATACTGATCAATAATTTACAGCCAAGCAGCAATTTATCATCAATTACATACATTACATAACATGCATTTTGTTTCCTTTCTAAGAACTACGAGAATATGTGATTAACTACAACAAGTTATAATTTATTATTATTAATATTTCCGGCGTGCCGTCTGAAATCACTGTGGTGGTAAATTTCATTGCACTTTTTTCTAACAAGGCATAATTGTATTAAAACCTGATAATTTCACATACGAGCCTCACCTGTGGGTGCGAGAGATCATCTCACCTCACTGAAGCAACTCTTAAAATGTGAGCGTCAATGGCGAGTGACGAGTTAGCCGCCTTCACAGCCGAAGGTGTTAGTAAATTATGAGGGGCTGTAACAGTGGGCCAGGTGAATGTGTTAAGTGCACTCAAATGGACTCATTCATGGCCTAATGATGAGCTCACACCGCGAACACGGAGGCCTCACAGCCTAGAGTCACATCATCACCACAGCTCTGAAGAACACAGAACTATTGTACAGAATGACATGTAGTGTGAACGCTTCATATAAACATTATAAAAGGACATTAATTATGATGCAAACATAAAGCAAAGTATGTTCTAACAATTTTGGGTTGTAACAACATTTCCCTAATGTTTCCACAAAGTATAATAACATTAAAAAACGTTACAGGAGCATTCAAAACATACAGTTTTAAAAGCGTTGTATTAACGTTTTAGCTTTGTTATAAGAAAAGCGTTGTATTAACGTTTTAGCTTTGTTATAAGAAAAATCAATTTAAATGATTTTTTAATTGAGCAATTTTTTAAAACATTTCACTCACTATAAAATAACATTTTGACATATAAAATGTAATTAAATGTAACTAAAAAAGTTTTACTATTGTTATTGCTAGGATGCTTTTGATCATTTTTACAAAAAAATACTCAGTTAGCCTTAAACGTTAGCTTAACATTCTGAGAACATTCCCTGTTAGCTGAGTACAGTTGTAAAGGAACAGAACAACCAAACAGCTTAGCAAACACGATGACTTTAAACTGATGTGGCGTTGAACAGAGCTGCTAAAATAGCATTTAAAAAAACGTTGGATTTTTCTTTAGAAGTGTCTAATGTTTTTTATAGTGTTTCTGTTCTGTCCTGCTATGCGTACGGGATGAGACGGGACGCAGAGATTGGGACTCTGTGGGCCGGCCTGGGTCAACTTTCTGACAGAGAAAATGAGGTTTAAGAACGAGAATGAGAAGTCAAGCTATGTTTGAAAGCACCAGGTGGGGAGGAAGTGAAAATCTTCAGGTTCTGTGCTATTGTGTGTATGTGCGCGGAGAAAGGAGGGGTAGGGGTGAGATGACTGGTGAGTTGACAGTCAAAACAGCAGATTTCACCTATTAGGGTCGCAGGTAGGAGGGCTGAGGGGTGCAATTGATATCATTGTCACCAGCTAATCATAGAACAGATCAAATGACTTCTCAACCTCTTGTCTAATTTGGAATCTCTTTCCCAATCCCAAGACATAAATATTCCATTTAACTCACTGTTGGAAGCTTTACGTTTAGACAAAAACATTATGTGTGAGTGGCTGCACAGTGTGAGGCGGATATTGTGAGACTCGGAGCATCTGTGCGGCACCCTCCATGTTACACATGTAGAAACTCATATCGTTAAATTAAGCTCTTGGCTCAAGTCCAGCATAAAGCTGCGAGAACAAAGAATTATGCTCGTCTGCATGCGAAACGAGACGCAGCCCACAGTAATGAGAAGAAGAACAGAGGACATCTCATTAATACCTCAATTGTTTCTCCTAGGCCTCAATGAGATTAAATCGAGTGCAAACGGAGCAGTTTCTCCTGAGAAACGAAGCCTCCAGTGATCTCGCATGGATCTCCTCAGGAACCTCCGGAGAGATCTGCAATCAAAAGATACAAAATCAGAAAATCTGGACTTAAACATTTGTGATTAAAATCTTCTAAAATCTCCTGAACTATTAAACGGTGCAACATCTGAGCAGTTAAATTGTCCTTCAAGAACGCTCTAACCTGCATTAAGAAACAGAAGCATCAGAAACATGTTGGACTATTTTGAAATAATTGCCTGTTTATACATCTACACGTCTGATTCGTGGCCCCCTTTTTGTGGTTTGATTGGGTGAGGGTGCGTTTCTCCCGCTCAAAGAGGCCTGAGGAGAAAGGTCTGCTCTGGTTTGTGTTTGAGGCGGGCGTGAAGATGCCTCTATTGATGAGAACAGTAGCTCCGGGGGGTTCCTCTAATCTTTCCAGGCCATCCAATTAGTGTTTGTCCGATTAAAAGCCGCCCCCCATGTTTTTGTCGAGAGGTGGGGGGCGCTGCACGCAGTCACCTGGGCCTGGTGGACAGCTGCAGATGATGAATTGTTCATTTGTTCTGTGGTAGCTGGGGAGGGCCCCGGGGCCATTACACAGCCCAGCATATGCACCGCAATTTTAAGCAGGAGCCAGAAAAGGCCCATCTCAGATTCAGATCAGAGCCAGAGGTCAGGTGGGGTCGGCTCTCAAGCCGTTTGAAGGAGGCCGTTGGCTGCCGGGGCTGAAGCCTGGGAAAGAGACACAACAGTGATAGGGGCTGAAATTATTGCAGATTAGGATCGCAGGGGTACAATAGCGTTTGTGCACATGACAGCTTCCTGTGATTTAACCCAGTATAAGAGCAAACACCAGTAGAACAGCTATTATATTATATATATATATATATTTTAGAACAGCTTTTACGTTAAATTTAATTTAACAGTTTGAAAGATGAATACTGACACCTGCTCTTTGCTGGATTGATGTTGGATGGAGATCAACAGACACAGTCTCTCTTTTTCCACTCAATTGAGCTTCCAAACAATTGATTTGACCTTTGACTTTATTAGGCTCGGTCAAGACCAAGTGTTAAAATGTGGACCTCCCTTAGGGCCAAGATAATCAATAATATAACAAGAATGTCTCCTTACAAAAAAATAATTATGAGAAAAATGAGAAATGTTAGTATGTGTGTGTAAAATGTTAGATTTATTTATATGCTTGAAAAACGCTTTTTTGGCCACAGAATGGTGCAGCGCTGGCATCTAGCTGTAGGGGTTCAAAGGAAAAATAAAACCTCTTCTATCATTTACTCACCCTCATGTCGTTCAAACCTGTATGACTTTTGCTCCTGAGGAACTCAAAAACAATGTTTAAAAGCAAACAACACTGGCATCCATTGCTCTCCACTGTATGGACACAAAACCAAGAGACAATATTTAAAATATCTTTGTGTTATAAATTATGGATCCATCCCTTGTAAATAATGGAACCATGTTTTTTATTTGAGTGAATTATCCCTGTAACTGGCTGATACCATTTAAACTGACCACCAGACTTTTAATTTATTTTGTTATGATTAAAATTTTGGAAAAACTTAAAAAATTATCTTCAGAACACTTCAGTAACAAACAACAACACCTGGAATATTTATTAAGAAACTAAACTGAGTCTGTTACTTCACAGAGTCTCTACAGAAATGATTGTGGCGTGTTTAATATCAAAACATTCGTGTCACAATCAAAGGGTTTGAACGCTGACAGAAGTTAGAGAACGGCTGCAGCTAAAGACTGAAAATAAAGCAGGACGGAGAGACTAATGTGAGAACGGCTGAATTTCCATACCTGATCTGCTGGTGCAGTTGTCAAGAGGTTGGGGTGAAGGCCAATCTAGCTGGAGAGGAACATGGATTAAAGTCTTTGAGATATGGATCTGTGGGCTCTCCAACTCTGAGTACAAGGCTTAAGTATCATATCCGTGGACAGACAGATCAATACTCAGCCTTTCTTTCCCTCCTCCTTCAAGGAGATTTTGGTAGAGCCTTTATGGGGTTCTCTGCCCTGCCCTAATGACACAGAGGGAGCAAGATCGTTTAAACTTCTCTTCGATCTCACCAGTCTTGATAGACTTCCACCAAACCGCTCTCTGATAACTCTCCACAAACACACCCGTCCCTCCTCGCTGATAAAAGAGGAACTTGAACGATTCGAGTGAGAGGATGTTTAATAGCAACCAGACAAACAAACAACACAAAGCGGTAATTTGTGTATCTCTGATGGCTTCAGCAGTCCACGTCAGATGCCTTGAAGGTAGAAGCTTAAAACACCAAAGGGTTATGATGTGAAAACTGACCTAAAGTGAAAAAACGTAAATTTTGACCAGCCCTGAACAACCCTTTCTAAGTGACCTTTAGTAATGCCAGAAGCCTTTTTGATCACAGAATGAAAACAACATGAATCAAAACGATCGATTGACCCTCCAAGTGGAACAGAGAAGCATGTCCTACAAACAGTGGGGTTCATGACACCCTGGTGTTGTTCAATACTGCTGTAATACTACATTCAGAGAGTACGTGAAACTTACATCAAAGCTGCTGGGATTGGAGGCGCTGCTTTTGGTGGTACATCATATCTGCTTCTTGTTTGTGGTTATTTTGAAGATTTATGGTCACTGACTTTGAGTATATTAGCATCAGCACATACCGTCACATTTCTCATTAAGTTTGGGAAAACCATCCCAACTCACAATTTTAGGTTGTAACAATGTTTCCTTAATGATTCCATTAAGTCACAATTTGTTCTAGAAAAATAAGTTTTTATGCTTAAATGCTTAAAATGTTTTTTTGTACAATTAACTTTATTGCTTGGTTTTAAAAGGTCAATTTGTTATTCAACATTTTTTTGCAACATTTTTAACATTTTAAAATTAACAAATTTTAAATGTATAAGATTATAAAAATGTTGGCCACCGTGACTGCAAGACCATCTCTTCGAGAGACAACATTAGCGAACGTTCCCTGTTATCTGGGATGAGTAAATGATGTTAGAATTTGGCTGAACTGTCCCTTTAAGAGTTTACAATAGGGTTCAGACACTCTTGCATTGTCTTGATATATTAATTTTTGACAGAACAAAAGAACAAGCGAGAAGAAATCACTCAAAGTCCCTTTTATTGTATGATGCTGTGGGCCACCATTGAAATTTAATTTCATGCTCCGAGTCAAAGATGCTCCCTGGCAGCCAGTTCAGGAGACACAAGGATGAGAGAGAGCGTGAGTGAGCGAGAAAGTGAGAGAGAGCGGTCTGATAATATTTCCTTTTCCTCCGTTCCCACTGACCTAATTGGCGCCAAATGGCCTCTTTGGCTATAATGCAAAGATCATTAACCGTCGATCTTGGCCACTTGTATTTACTTAGAAAGCGATTTAAAGTTTCTAATTAATCAACACCAAGCGTATGATGTCATTTGATTTGCATTCTGTTCCTACCAAATCAGAGAGCTGAACAGCTGCTTTAAATAGACACATTTGGGGATGAATCCTCTGCCATGAAGATCACAATGCTTTCATTAGTTTTGTCATTTTAAATTTCCAGCCATGGCCGCCAAGAGGCTATTGCTGACACATTCTTGTAAATTGTAAAAAGATGCATTGGGCTCTTTAACTGAGTTGCCAGTCCTATCTTGGCAGGGCAGGTTTGCTCACAGAGCCAGGAATGAAGTATGGTCGCCCGACAGCGAGGCCTGGACTTTGACGGACGGATCTAAAAACAGAAAATACAAAAAAATGAAATGATTTTGGATATTAGCAAGAAGTTAAACAGGCCTGTGCTTTGGCCCAGCTCACGATTTCAGGTTGTAAGAATGTTTCCATAATGTTTCTATTAAACAACAATAAACATTAAAAGTTACCTGGAAAGTTCCAGGGTTTTGCACGTTGGTCAGTGTTAATCGAACAATAACGTTTGTAAAACATTCTGCTACTCAAGAATAACATTTTGGCATATGATATATAATTAAAAAAAGTTCTACTACAGTTACTGCAATAACATTTTGACAACAGCCAGCAAAATAGGTGGGATAATAATAAACACATTTCCTACAAGCAGACAAACAGTCTATTGATCTCATGTTCTGTGTGAAAAGAGGGACTTTCACCAAAACAAATTTGTACCGTACATCACTGTGTTGTGCAGTAAAGCCATAAGCATTAGATACACTTAATTATGAACACGTTTTCTTTAAATAAAAAAAGCTTGAAATTATTTACAGTAATCGTGACGTTCCCACAGTGTTTGTTTGCTGTGGTTTCTAAGCAGCGACACTGTGGCTAAACCGCTTTGTAGCTCTGATTGCAAGCGATGTGCTGTAAATTAGCATGTCCAAAGCTATGAATTTTTGCTCAAAACTTATCACCGAGCCGGGAGGGATGTTTTATTTAGCAGTCTGAGAAACAAAACGCACAATATCAAAGTCTAAGGCCACAGACTGCATCTGGTTCCCCTTCTTGTTAACATCAGGAGAAAAAAGGCAGTACACACGGTTTCATTTCACGCTCATTTCCTTAAAGTTTGATTCTGGACGCATCTTTAGCTTTGGCACAGAAATATTATCTGTCTGGCAGATTGTTACGCAACGCTTTGCAATCATTTCACAACTTAAACGTAGACAAATAGGTATTATTAACTTAATCTTTAGCCACTGGCGGGCCTGGGTCAAAGAAACAGAGAGTAAAGCTCCAAAAGAACTCATTATGAAAGGCATGTCCCATCCTGTTCTTTACCTGTCATTTTCTTTATAAACTTTGTCTGATTTGCACTAGAAAGAGTCTCAGTTCACCTCTATGTCTGTTCATCTTGACTGCTGGCATCCCAGCTGTGATTTATGTGTGCAGTTAGGAGGCGGGATTTGACTGAAAACAAATGCAAAAGCAAATAAATTCAAATGTCTGCATGCATGTTTCTATTCATCTATGCCCAACCAATTTTAAAGCTGACAGTGGCTGATTTATCTGTCCAGAATCTTTGTTTATTTAACCTAAATGTGTTTTATTTGAACAGGAAAGGAGAAGGGAAATGCAATCAGGAATTGTCACAAGCCAAATGCAAACCTGTATCGCCCACAGAGCACCGCAGCTCAGCGTGCAGCTCAACCGCCGCGCCTCGGCTCTGTTCTGAAATGCAATTTTAACAGTCAAGGGCAGCATGTTTTGCAAAAGATCTTAAAATACACAAAGACACTTGGAACTTCGAGGACAAATCATGCTAATCCGACTATCGCTAATAAATGATTGCTAATCACTTTTCTTCCTTTTGTAAATGTGTATGACTCTCAGCAGTGGTTTGTGAGATATCATTAATGAAGTCAACATTTATAGGCAATGCTCAGAGACTTCCACACAAGCCGTATAGAAGCTGATTGCTCCGTCACCCCTCCCATGAGAGCTTACGCATTAAATTCAGTCGCATACCCTGCCTGAACCCTATATGTGCTTCAAAGAGGCAAAGTCTAATTTAGTATCAGTAAATTAAGTGGAATATAATAACTTAATTAACAGCCGGAGAGCATAATCAATTTGGGAACACGCCGTTAACTGGTATTACATAATGGGACGTCTTTATTGCACAGTTCAATTTCTATCTAGGCTTCCAACAGTCGCGCATGCACACCCCTAGTGGTGCGAGGCTGCCACTCGACGCAGATTTAGAAATATATCAGTGCCGCCGCAGCAGCTGCAGTAAATGCACATATTGAATTTCTTTTATTCCACTTAAAACAAACTTTGGCTGTAAGTATTACCAAGCCAGCCAATCAAAGGCTTGTCAGAGGATTAGTTCCATGCGCATATATCCATTATAAAAATGTGTTAAATATTGAGAAAATGAACAGCTGCTGCAGGGCCAACAAAGTTTTCAAGTGCGCTGTAAAGAAAAAAGGGGTCGCAGGAATGAGATCGGCAGGGCCGTATGGCAGCCATTATCTGTGTCTGATTAAAAGCACAACTCCTCTTTAAGCTGGGACACACACACACACACGCACGCACGCGCACATACACACACACACACACACACACTCTTTAACCTCACACACCTCTTCCAAGCCACAAACCACAGATATTTCTCTAGTCTGTGTCCTATTTAGTCATATACTTGCTCATGAGTTTTGCGGTCATGGACGTTCTCATCTGAAGGGAAAATAAAGCGAGGAACCATCGACAGAAGAGGAGAGGAACGCAGATCGTTGCAAAATCCTAAAAACGAAAAGTTATTGCAATGGAGTGTTACGATTTCTCCATAACTGCTGCTGGGAGTCGGATTAAAAATAGTGCGAGCAGAAGGTTGTGGGTGTTCCGTGCGTCTGTGTGAAAATGTGGTAAAATCGTCTCTCTCTCTCTCTCTCTAACTGTCTCTTTCCCTGACTGTCTCTGTGCCTCAGTTTTTTTCCTTCATTTGAATTTTGGCTAACGTCCTCTGCCTGGGATGTACACGCTGCTAATTCAGCAATGTTGCAATCGCTGTACTAAGACACTGAGTAAGGGGCGTTGATTCCTGACAGCTGTCACCGGGAAGCCAAAAGAACAGTTGCACAAGAACTATTTGGGTTTTGCTCTTCATCACATCAATATGTAGAATCGAGATATTCTGTGTGCAGGGAGGGAAATCTCACCTGACTGCAGCTTCTTTGCTCCAGACGGCTGCAGGTTCTGTGGGAAGAGCCAGTGCTTGTCAGGACATTTCTGGAAACTTCTGAACCTCTGATTGAAGGACTGAACGATGATGCAACTGCCAAAGTTAATACATAACCAGCTATATTAATACACACACACACAGCATCATGGGTCTACAAAAAGTAGTATTTTAAAAGACAACTTTCCATTTAAGTAATTCTGTATAAAAGCAATTTGACTTTCACAAGCTGTGTTTGATACAATAATCTCAAGTTAAAAACAAACATCAACATTTCTAAACCACAGCCAAATGGGTACTTCATCATGACAAATCATAAATGTATAGTTTATGATTTGTCATGTAGTATAATCTTACATATTTTAATTGTAAAATTATGCTACATTTCAAAGACTTTAGATTGCCATACTTGAAATCGACAGAATACAGTTGGAGAAACAAGTGAGCAACATGCGTTTCAACTTTTTAATCCACCACATGCAAAAACCTTCTCTTAATGTGGGTGTGTCCAACCTATTTGCACGTGCAGCTATTTGCGTAATTATTCTTAGTAAATCAGCCACAATACGCCCACAAGCAATTTGTTAGATTGCACAAGCAAATTAGTGCCCTTTATTTGG
>JBAJNP010001111.1:23290-48380 GCA_036877545.1 Yasuhikotakia modesta
TTTATTCCCTGCTTGCTTTAGAAGTAGTTGAATTAGTCATTAGCATTTTTCTCGCTGCATAATGTGAGTTCTGTAGAATGTGACACTGGCGTTTCTTATTGACCACCGTTCTAACATAATCTTCACATCTCTGCAACCTGCTCGGTGACTCAGGAAACCCCGCGGTGTTGAGAGCATCTACAACATGAAAAGCAAAAACAAGCACCGTTTGTAATGGCTCAAACTGTCTCTTAGTAGAGAGATATTACAATAACAAATGCTTTTGGAGGTGAGCATCTGACGTGTACAGCGAGGTGGCAAGTACATCCATGTTTTTAGCATGTCAGACTTTCTCACTCTGCATGTGTTATCAAAAAGTATTAAAAAATATGCAACTTAGGCCAAACAGTTGGTTGTTAGCCACTTCCTGTGAACACCTATTGATGCTGCAGTCGTTGTCAGAGGCCTCTATGTCGCCATCTCTCCTGAAATATAAAATTACAGGTTACTTTACATACTATTATTTATGTTTGTTGAAGTCAGATGAACACTACAAATCAAAGCTAACTTACTATATACTATTATCATCACCTTAAATTAAGAAGATATATTAATATACTGATATATTTTGAACACTGATCTGTAATCTATTTGCTCAATAATTGTTTTTAACCAAAAAAGCATTTAAACCAAATTTAAATATGGTTCAGTGTTTTGTACAGAACATTATTTTTGGTCACAGTTTAATAGTTAATTGGTAAACAATCTGGAATCTTGGTCTCTTATTTCTAAATGACTTTAAAAGTATGTAAAGCAAAGAAAAGTGAGAGAACCTGTATCTAATTTTGAGTATACGCTGCATCAGTGCTATTTTCTCAAACTGCCTCAGGGTCCCCCATTCACACAAACACAGAGATTCACACAAACGCAGAGATTGTATTCTCACACTGAATATACAGATAAAAACTGGAGAGTTGAGCGAGAAGTGAAGTTGGTTTAGGATGGTGAGAAAATATCTGATGTCACACTGAAAAGAGCAAAACAGGAAGTTGAATTTTGCAGAAAGGTAAAACGGAAATGACTTTTCAAATAATAAAAAAACAAGGTCTCCCTCAGATCTCAGCGCTGTGAGGGAAAAAACAATTTAAATATTAAAAAGACTCTTTTCCTGTGTGTAAACAAACACAGTAATGGTGACCCAGGAAATCTAGTTTAATTCATTCCAATTTAAGGGCAAACATGCGGTTGCTCATTGTGTATTATGGACAAGAGTTGAAAGTAAGACAGCTTAGCTAAACATGTTACAATTCTAACAATGTTAACTACCAGTGCCACAGGTCAAGTTTCTCAGAGCTCGAGAGAAACCTCTACCCGTTGGGACGGCGCTTAACTCTTTGACTGAAGTGAAGTCAAGCAGGAATATTAGAATAACAAAGGCTAAAATGTCTGATTTGAGAGGGATGAGGGCTGGGGTTCATATGAGTGAAATCCAGCGATACAGGCGGGAGATTAGAGAAGTCAAAAGTGATCATGTGTAATTGGTTATCTCACCTTCAGCACCTCGGAAGGAATTATCCCCTGTAAGCCTCCTTAGACTCTTTAGTGGACTTCCACTGGAGAGAAGAAAAGTTTGCAGGCTTTGAAAAGACAATCTTAAAAATCTTTGTGCTACCTGCTCCCACCAGTGATGAAAGAGTGGATACCCTGACAGCACCGCAACTCAGGTGCACGCATTTTAATATGCGCCCCGTCTTCCAGCGCAAACCGACACGCCCGGGAAAAACCGCAGATTGTACTGTGGGAAAAATCTTGTGAGGCAATTTTTATTTACAACTTTTGGTGAACCCACCACAGAAGAAAACGTGAGAAAGATCCCTTTGAAGTGATCATCGGTGCTTAATTTGATGTTTATTTTGGCCATTAGTTTCCAGGCTTGGGTCGCATTGAAACCGCTAATCCTGAGGCGATGAGATACACAAAGAGAGAGATCAGAAATTATGGTATCAGAATGACTTAATGAAATAAGTGTTGTGAGCCTCATTTAATCAATATTGGAGTATCTGCCAATTAGCACTATTATTTCACTGGCAAGCGAAAATCAGGACCCTACTAATTTATCCACGACTCCATCTTTCTTACTGGTAGCATTACATATGTGATAACAATGGTTAATTTTTGATTTTCCTGCTTTAAATTATAAGGGGGAGGCTAGATTCTAATTAAGCTCCATTGGAAGTGTTGATGAGCTATAACTAGCAAAATTAATTAAAAGTTTTGTAAAGATTAGAATCATGACGTTTGGAGTATTTAATCAAAATGCATTTTGCAATTAATTAAATCCTCATTTGCATGTGTATGTTAATTTGTGGAAATAATTTGAAGCACATCAGCAGATTTGGCGCCCTATATCATCAAGGAAGAGATGTTTCTGGGACGCAAGACTGAAGAAAGCACTCCAGGTAGGAGATTGCTAAGGTATGCGCTCGCATCATCTGTTTCTCAGTCCTCGTCCTGCTCACAAACTGCAGATTAGCCCCCAAACATCCAATTTTCAGTCAATTCCCATTTCCACACTTATCTTTCAATCCTCTTAATTGAAGATATAGAGTGTTCGTATATTTCATGAATTAGCGAAGAATACTCTTAACTTAAGTCGGATTATGATTTCTGAAATCCCTTTACTGAGACGTTTCCAAAAATTCAGCTGCAAAAAAAATGAAGCTAAAATCATTTGGGCTTTGCATCATCACAAATTCACAGTCTCTTTTTATTTAGGTCTCGAAAAAGCAGGAATTTAACAGAATTCAATTAAGCTCATACAGTTCACGAGGCATTTTAGGGTCGAGTTGAGAGCGAGTTTCTGTTCACGGACAACGAACATTGTTTAATTCGACTCTGGCCCACTGGCTGATGGCTATTTTAAGAGCATTATGATGTATCACCTCAGGCCCTCTCTCAGGTCTCGCCTGCGCTAAAACATCTCCAACAGAAGAGTTAACCGGTGGAGATCATACCACAGTAGTGTAAGTGAAATTCATATCTATTTAACATCCTGTCATGACAATCAACGTCAAAAATGTGTTATGAGTAGACAATCGCATAAGATCAAAATAATTTATACATACAGCCGGCTGACAGTGACGTGAGGTAGACTTCTGGAATTAGGAGCCAAATCCAAATTCATGCTCCAGTTCAGATGATGTTTACACTGCTTCTGAATTAATGAACACCACTGACCTTAAACTTGAGCTTATCAGCAGGAAGCCACCCAACGAACAGGGAACGTTCTCAGAACATTGGCTAACGTTCCCTAAAAGTCCTCTTAGTTATCTAAACTTATTGTAGTAACGTTAGTAACACTTTTTTACTGTTATATAATCACATAAATATAATATTCTTAAGATGCTAGTGCAATGTTTTAAAAATGTTTCATAATTTAAAAAGTGTGTAAATAATGTTTCTTTAACCAAGCAATAATGTTAAAACAATGTTAAAATGTCTTGAACGTTACTAGAACAAAAATTAACTTTTGCTATGTAATGTAATTAATATGGAAACATTCTGAGAACCTAAAATTGTTAGCTGGGTATAACTATATGATTTTTATCAGCCTCCAATTCAAAAGCATTAATACATCTTTCATTTATTATCATTTGTTCATGGGTTTGATTACCAGGGAATCAGTCAAAAGCCTAAATGTAGCGTAAACATAAAACCCATTTCATTTTATTTTTGAACCGTTATTTTTACATCCAAATATTTTTCCTCCTCGAAAAATAATCCTGCTTAACAGATAAATGCAGAAAAATCACAACATAATAAAAAACATTGTTGGGTTGTGCAAACTCCCGCAGCACAGACGAGTATCTGCAAACACTTCTGAGATTCCTGGAGCATCAGCACAAAACCAGTCAGTGGATTTGTTATAATGTTTGCATCAGACGTTACTCAGCAGAAGATGTGGATGTGAACATCAGGCAGTCCTTCATTCTGCATTCATTCTCTCTGTCAGATGAAGCTACAGAACTTCAGTGCTCACAGGTACAAAAACAGAATGACTGAGCAAAAGGTAAAGCCACGGGGGGGCGTGACGCCCCCGGTCTGTGATCGGGCCGAGGAACGCGAGAGGAGCCCTTTGATGGCCCAAACATCTTATTGTCAATGAGGAGAGGAAAAACAGCTGAGTCACGGTGACGTTTGATTCCTGATGCATCATCGTCATCATCAGAGAGGGAAGCAGGCCCTCTGTGACATAATACACCAGTTTCAAATGAGTTTTACCTAATGAAGTCTGAAGAATGCTTGGCGCCAATGAGAGGGAGCTGGCATAAAGCTTTGGCAACAACCTCCAATCACAATATCACTGCCATAGCACCACCAGTCACTTATAGAGAGAGAGAGAGAGAGAGAGAGAGAAAGAGAGACACAGGAGTATTACTGAACAAATAACACAGACACCATCTTCCCCTAACTTCACCTGTAAATTTAAGCCTCACACTAAACTTTCAGCATTTCTTATTTAAAAATGAAAGAATTTTGTGTTTATAAGCTATTTGATTTATAAAGACACAAAAGTTTGCTTGTAAACCATGTTGATGTCATTATTAATGTCATTATACAACTGTACAATCCCCATAATCCACAAATATCAGAACACACACACACACACACACCCACACACACATACACACACACTTTTTTTTCATTTGTTTTAAAAATGTTAAGATAATGTTTGATGTTTGTATGGAAACTAGATGACAGTTAAATTTGGAAGGTATACTCTGTTATCTCTGTGTTCAACGTGTGTTTAATCTTCACTGTATGCTATAAATAACAGCAGTCAGTCGGTCCCTGAGTCCACCTCTCATCTTTGAAGTGTCCCTGTTAATTTTGTTTGCCTTCCCTGAATTTCTATCCTGGAACGGAACGGCCTGCTTACAAACACGCTCGCAAGCATAAGCTCTCCAGCCAAATTCAGGGACTCAGAAGTTTGTCCACTCTGTCAATGACATCATACTGCCCTCTCTTGTCAAGCTGTGTCTTGGAGAACCGCGAGGGTCCTATCAATGTTGTCCTCACAGCAGCATTTAACGCTTGAATGGATGAGTTCTCATGTTTAGGACAACATAGGATTGTCTCGGCTTATGGTATGTATTTATATATTTATTTAAGCGAGTATAAACGTGCATGCATGGGAAATCGTGGGGGGGGGGGGTATTTTATCTTCCTCTGAATGAGAGGAAGATAAAATAAAATAACATTATGCATTTAATGCTGGGACTCAAAAAACTGTTATAAAGATTTCCGTTTTGTTTATACAGTAGAAACAGAATAAGATGTGATAAAAAATAGAGGTTTCCATAATTACTTGATTCGCTGAACTTTACACGAATCGCTGTATTACTGTATGATTTCTATATTATATTCTGTATAAGGAGGCTGTGAGGAAATCAGCAATTTAGCTTGAACTTCTTTTTAATTATAACAGTTTTAATTAACTAGAATTTCACATGGAAACTGTTTCATATTCTGGCTGGACTGTAATAAAATTAAGACTCGGTATGTAAACACAGATGACAGAACAGGATTAAGAATTCACTGCAGATTAATAATGGGAAATGATTCTCTGTCCACTGATGAAAACTGGTGAGAGATGAACCTCTGACTTCTGTGTAAGAGGTTTATATGGACGGCTTCAAATGAAGAGAAGGGCGCCCCTAGTGGACAAGTCTGTAACAGCACAAAATACAATGACAGTACAAACCTGTATGAGACAGAAATAGGAGTATTTTACTTCTAATAATGTCACAGCAAAAGCACAAAATTCCTCAGAAACAAAACAAGCCCCTAAACTGATATTCTACAATCTTAGTTATTTTAATTTATAATAATAATACATAGTTTTGTGACCTCAAAATAAGAGACTATATAATAGTACAGTAAGAAAAAAATCAATGTAAAATTAACTAATGAAGGGAAAAAGTGTTTAAAAAAAAGTTAAAGATATTATTCTGCAGAGAAACAAACACCTCTTATACTTCTGCATTCAAATACAAATTGTAAATATTCAAGAATTGTCTATACTGTGAAATAAAGGCCCTGTTTATATTAATCTCTGAAGAGGGTCAGAGGTTTACATGTCAAAATCCTTTTACTGGTCATTCGCACCTGTTAAAGTCCCACAGAACCATAATGCTATCAAATCCCTCGACTTATCCCTTTATAAAAGCAATAGCTCCGCTGGCTATTGGATTTAAAACGTTAAATTGAATCCACTGGGTTTGTTTAGCGAAAGTGATTGTACCCTAGAACTCACATTTTGACCTGGTCTGAAATCACTTCATCTTTTGTTTATATTGGAAAAGTTCACCAGGACATGCATGTGTGGCTGCCAGCACAAAATAACAAACAGGACAAAGATGTTCTGTTAGCAGAACTCAGCTACTCTGCAGGCCACAGCATTAGTGAGAGATTGTTTGTAGAGTTACAGTCAGAAATCACGCTAAAGGACTCGGGAAGAGATGGCTATTTCACTCGACGCATGTGTCCCACGCATGGCAGCGTGCATTTAATGCGGCCTTGACCGACAGCGGAGGAGAAAGCAGGTTTCCTGCAGAGAGGAGCGGATACTTTGAGCCAACGTGTGCTAGACAACAGTACAGCACTCAGACAAAAAGATTCTCCCTCCGCTGTCAAGATAACGCAACGGGCCCTTTGTAATACTATGGGCTATTATACATGCGATGTGGACTCCTCTTTGTTTATAGCACTTCAAACACAAGGAGAATGGCATAACTGAAAGCCACAATTGTTTCAACATTCCCATTTCTGACAGACAGAGACTGAGGAGTCTAAAGTCTGTCAATCACAGCTATTTCTCCGGCCTCATTTAAGACGCTCGGTATTAAAGTGAACGACTGTGTATTTTAAGCAATTAATAAATCAATCAATCAATCAATCAATCAACCAAGACAGGAGAATTTTTGAATTACAGCCCGACTATCTGCGAGTAAAATAGGGTCAGAATGCATCGTGTTTAAATGAACTCATGTGAGCACCTTTGTAAATTGGAGGCTGAACATAAATGTACCAGAGATAAGAAAGATGACATTTGTGACTGGAAAAAATGTGATTCTTTTTTCTCTGGTACAGTTGAAGTTACCAGCTGTGATCTGTTGCACTGACCTTTAACATACTTTTATTCAGAGATGTTTTCATACGGCCCGGGCGTCTTTTACATGATTAAAGACAATTTCACACAGCTCAGCTTGTGTTTTATATATATTTTTCTCAGAGTTGAGATATATAGAGTAATACAACACACACACACACACACACACACACACACACACATATATATATATATATAGTGTATATATAAATATATATATTTTTTCAAGGCTGACAAGCACATTTTGTCCTAGCTGCTCTATAAACACACTCTGCACAAGCATGGCAATATAAAACTAAATGCAACTCAAACTATTTTTAACGACAAGTTCTTTGTGTTTTACATGTCATAAGGATAAAACATGTTTGAATTTTTTAGTAGCATTTCTGTCCAATGTTACGTTTTTCCACCTCAATTTTCTACCTTTCTTTCTTTTTTACCTTTATTCCTTTACGTCGTAAAAATAGTTTTGATCAGGCGAAGGTCTGGCCAGGTTTGAATATCTCTCGACCTGCTTAGTAATTCAAAACAAGGTTAAACAAGCTCTTCAGGAATGGATGTTAAATCATCTGCTATTTTCTAAGTCGTAACATTATATGACTATTAACTTACTGATTGCTACAATGAAAAAAATGACACCATATAATATGGATAAAATATATCCTGCTGGGATTCATCAGGCATGCACAGCTTATATACATTCTTACAGTCTCTCTCTCTCTCTCTCTCCCATATGCTTTTATTCTCTGCCTTATTCACGTTTAAATATCCATTAACATGTGGGGTAAAGCCGTGGTCCCTCACAACAGCAAATGAACTATGCATAAGAATGATATAGGTCCAAATAACTAAGAAAAAAATGCTTCTGTTTTTGCATTTATTCTAAAATTAAACACTTTAATTACAAGTTGTGTGATCAGCATAACATTTTGCACAAAAAGCACAACTGAACACTTGATATATATTTCAGAATGTATTTAAGTGTTGAGGTATGCTCCTCTTTTTCTTTAGGCATTGAATGTGGTCCCGGTTTGCAGAAAATCTGATAATCCTTTGCTTTAATAATATTTGCTTTAATAAAAAGCAAGACATGACCTTTTGTGCAAAGATGCAAACAAGGTCAGCATCACAAATTTCAATTATTTGTTTTTTATACTAACTTTTCCTTGCTAAATGTTTTCTGCAATGCCCTCTCAGAGTTTTAGATCTCGCCGTAGACACAAACATATCAGCTTTGAGAATAAAAATCACAGCCTGATTACTTTCCAAAAGTTAGATAAAAGTTTTCTTCTCCATTCAGAAAGTTAAATGAAAGTAGAATTTACATTCAAGCAGCTCTTATTCATGTCGATTTATTCCTGAAACCCAGAAATCATTATGAGAACAGTATCGCTTTTGTGGTAAAAGAGCCACATTGATCATACATTGTCATATCACGTACTTGTCAAGGTAATTGCTTCGAAATTTTCACTTACGCCACTGATCTTTTCTTCGAAACACTATAACCACACAAAAACAATGTTGTTGCAACGTTAAATTCCTTCGGCGCTGCAAAGAATTACAACGACTTGAGTCGTTATGGAATAAAAGTGCATCTAAGAAAACGACGAGCAGGGACTCAAACGCAGGGTGTGTTACTGTTTAGAACCATACGCTACAAGACAAGCTGATAATAAAAATAAAAAAAAAAACAGAAGAGCTAAACATGCCCCCCGTAACCCCTGGTTAACAGCAAAAAAACTAATGCCAGAGAAACCTACAGACACCTCTGAAGATATAGAACACACTGTAGCTGTAGAATATGCTGATACGGCTGCTTAAAATGCAGGAGGAAATAAAGTGGTAAACGAAAAATGTGAGAGAAATGAATTTAGACATTTGATAATGATATGGCTATTGTTCCACCTAATGTACAGATCTACTTAAGTGTGCAGTAAGATAGTGAGAGTGAGTGAGAGTGAGAGAGAGAGAGAGAGAGAGAGAAAATGCTACTGCTGAGAGCTGCTATGCTACATTACTAAAGGCTATAATTAGTAGTATTCTCACATATCTTGAGAACATATTAGAGAAGAAAGTCACTTGTAAAGACCCACTTGAATAGCACTCAGAATTTGTCTCTGTATGAGCAATTTAATAGCTCATTTGAAGCTGTTAACCCAGGTTAACATTACATGTGCATTTCATCATGCACAGCATTAAACGGAACTTGTAAGGGCGAGAATCCTTTTCAGCTGAACCTTTGACAAATACAATGTAACGTCTCTGCTGGGTGATATGAGGTAGACAGGTGGAATACAAACATACAATTGATTGTCAGACTGCGTAATGCTTACGGATGTTAAATTTTAAATCGTGCTGAATGGAGACTATAGATAAATGTGCACGACACTGGAAAGCTGCGGGTAACGCGGCTGCCATTTAAAAAGTCACAACATGACTAACCAAAAATAAGATTTCTGAGGGCTCCAGTGTGTGCGCACCATCTGGAATGTAGAAGAATATAAGTAGGAAAAGTTTGAGTGAAATCCAATCACGGTAAAAGCAAATGTGTTGACTGGCGTACTGTTTAATGACTGGCGTTTTTTTCCACTGTACTGTAAAATTAATTAAAGTACGGTAGTTGTTTGTTGCTGTATATTGAATTACAATGTGTTTACAGTAGCTTAGAACAAGGCACAAAAATGTAGCAACTCGCTGCAATCTGTTACAGGCTGAAATATTGATGCATTTATTGTTTAAAATCAATTAGTGTTTATTGCATTCACAAGAACAGGAAAAATGTATGCAAAAACATGCTGCATATATTATATGCATATATTATATATAGCAATAATACTTACTATATACTAAAAAAAAATACCAAAAAAAAAACATTAAAAGTAATTTACAGTCTGATTAGAAAGTTTAAATAAACATAAAATAAATGATAAGGATTTAAATATAGCTGTATGCATGTTCAAGGGTGGGTATATTTGATTCATTTCTGTGTGTGTGTGTGTGTGTGTGTGTGTGGTGAGACCACCATAGCAAGGGCGGGCACCTTACAAACATCTCCCACCTATTCTAAACTTATTTTATCTCCTTCCTCTGTGTTCAATGTGCCATAAACTTATACACTGTCCCTAAACATTACCAGTAACATTTAATACTCAATATACACTGCAAACATCCTTTTTTAGCAAAACAAGTAGTGCAAACTGTAATGTTGATATCTTTTAATACTTTCTTACATAACCAGGAGAAATTGCAATTTCTATCTGATTTGTGCAACTGGAAGTTCAGTCAACGCATGTAACTCTGCAAGTACTCTGCGTACAATACTACAGTTTTTTTTGCATTGCCCCAACCACACTGCAGCTGCATGCGTGTAGATCACAGGCACAGGTCAAACATGTATGCTAGCTTGCACCAAAACTAGCATAATACCGGTCCAGGAAAGGCGGTTTATTTTATAAAAGACAAGATAAGCCCCATTCTCTCTCTCTTTCTCAGTCTCTCTCTCTTTTTCTCACTGACACAAATCAGCACAGTTAGAATAAACTGCATAAGTTATCAGCTCCTTGGAAAGCAAAAGGGAGCCCAAAAAAAAAGAAAAAGACTTCTATCACTTAATGAAAAATAGCTTCCCTTTTGGACAGAACTTCATAGGCTGCAATCAAGCCGTGGCCCCCTCGTCTTGACGTGCAATCGAAGCAAATCAAGTCAGCATCTATTAATAATATTTCCCTGGCTTCTTTCATTCCACGGCATGTCCTACGACTGTCAGGGCGTGTGATGGAGCGCTGCCTTTATCTCTGCTCAGGCCTGCTCTGTCACTGTGATAAACAATTCTAACAAGAATCAGAATAAAGATCTTCCCAGTAGACTCCAGGAGATAGAGGCCCTTTTTTCTCATTTTCTAGTCGGCAAAATTTAATCTAGTGGCTGGGCTCTTTTTTCTCCCCTCCCGTTTTTTTCGTCGCTTTTTTTCCGGCGTCACATTCAAAGAGATGCAAATTTATCAGAACTGGGACCTGATCGACTGGAAGCGCAGCGTGAATGTCAAAGCAGAGGCTTTGGAAGAGAAGACACCTCCGTCTTAGCCGGGCCGGCTAATGAGCCGGCGCTGGAGCAGGTTGAGCTGCCCCACGAATCGGGACAACCGGACCCCACACACTTCCTGTAAGCCAGGGAGATGAAGCTGCTTTTGATTGGCTGTAATGACCGCAGGGCATTATGGGAAATAATTAAACTTTGCTTCTGAGCAATGCAGTCTGTTTTTTCCTCATCCTCTTATGATTTTGAGAAGTTTTGAATACAGCTGATGTACTCTGACAAACTTTAAATAGTCAACTTGTACCATTACACATTTACTTAAACAAATAAACAGATTTATTTGTTTATTTATTGGTAACTCTATACAACAAGCAATTTGTATACATTCAGATTTGAATATGCAATGGTTTCAAAGTATTGTCAAAAGCACACTAAATAAATCATTGTCAAAACACTTAATACATGAAAAAAGACACTTAATGACAAAAAAGAATGTATACAAATATGTAAAACATTGAGCATCCAAAAAACAAATAAATTCCTTCTGGTTTCTGTTCATATTTGTGGAACATATTTATAGTTAATGGCTACACCTGTTTAAACATAAGACAAACTGACATCTATGACATACATCCACTAAAATCTGGAGATCAGTTAAAAGTAATTGCCAAACTTTGTGCTGTTAAAACATCAGGCATCATTAGCTTGCGAATGATATCTGTAGATTCTTGGATGTTTTGATTGTAGATATTACACAGATGGTTTGATACTTTATATCTAATGCTGAAATTTGTTAAGCGTAGCATACATGAACAAAAACTCCCATTTTATGTAACGTCACATATTAAAATGTAATGATTTCTAACTATTTGAATGCACTAACGCTCTGCTAAATGTTACATAATATAATAAGTTATCTATTTGTTTATTTCATAAGCTGCTTTTAACAGGGTGCACATTAGCTGCAACAGGAAATAGCGAATTCGTAGCACGCGATACAGTATAAACCACATGACTTCCTTTGCCTCTCGTCTTGCTTTAGGCAAAAGCAAAGTGTGATAAGTTCATCAGCATACCCTAATGACACCTGCATCCTGACAGTAAAGACATTATATCAGGCCATTAAAGAGTCAGGTGCCCATAGCGGTGCCTATACGGTCCGTAAGGAACAACCTGACCTAACGATCGGTAAACTTCCCACTCCTGGGGTAAAAATGCATTGATCAGCTTAACGCACTCAAAACCTCTGGATGTGAGACATAAAAAAGGGAAATAACAATGCGAGTCAATAAGCAATCTTTTCTCTGAAGATCTGACCGATATATTGAATAGAACCCACAAGTAGCCTTTCTAACAAGAACATTATGTTGGAAGTCCGTTTAAATGAAAGAAACATTTTCAATGGAGTTGTTAATACTGTTTGCGGTTGCTTTTGTTGGTCCGTATTTATTTAATTTATCAGTTTGTTTGGAATCCATCAACATGCCATCTCAGAAAAAGCGAAGTAAAATAAGAGCACAAAATAATAAAGGCTTATTTCAGCACTTAGAAGAACACAAAGCTCAAATATTACACACAGCCAAACAAATACAAAGATCATCAGAACTTCATCTTCCAACTTTTCACTATTGCACCAGTTTTATCTCATGTACGTCCTTTAACATTAAATGTTTAAGGTCATTAATAAAATTCACTTAAGCAAAACTAAAGTCAGCAATTACTAACTGGACAAGCTGCAATTTCTAAATCATGGGTTTAATATAGCAAACGTTCCCATCAGAACCCGTTTAGATAGCATTCAGCTAGCTCATATGCAAACACTGATGTATACACACACTCACTGATGTTGTACATCAGGTCACTTCCTGTTTTGGTGCACCAGCAGTTGTTTATATCTGCCACCTTCCTGTTCTCGAAAAACAGGGGAACCCACTTGGCTGGGATACATATTCAACCCAAAGTAACCCAGCATGATAGAATGATACTTTATCTGGCGGGACGCGCCCTCGTCTTTGGTGAGGGTGGGTCTGAAAGAAAAAAAGGTGGGTGAGATTGATTAGGTGCGAGCACGCTGTTGGCAGGTGTGGTACAGACGGCGGTCTCTGGAAAGAGGGGGGGTGGATGAAAGGCTACTCACTGTATCGGACAGGTGAGGGATGACACCTGGGAGAGAAACGGTAAATAAAAGCAAAAGCGGGTAATCCATTTGGAAGCATGATAAGTGGGTTTTGTGGGCGGGGGGCGGTGGAGCGTTGGGGCTATAGAAGTTCCATCGCTGCCCACACCTACCACCCCTCCCTCTGTGACAGCTCCACACACAGATCAGCGGCAGTGGGAACCCAGCATCTAATCTATCCTAGCTGCAGCCTTATACATTTTTAATTGCGCTCGAGAGAACTGGGACACGGGACGGAGATGGAACGCGCTGTCTGGAGCCGTATTGCAGAGGCAGGCCCTCCCAAACATGGGCCCCGCCCATCCCAATAAAGTTAACCGAGAGGAATATGCAAATTAGTTTTCTTCCCTGGCCAACCCCCTTCCTTTCTGTTTTGATTGACGCAACAAATCTCCTCACGCGTATCTTAAAACGTACCTGCCCGCGAGGCATTTTTTACTTTGTATGTTTTATAGCGTAATATTTAGTTAAATGCTGCTGTTTTATAAATGAGGGTGTTTCTGGTTACATTAATTGCATGTAATGTAAAGTTCCTTTTCATTTTAAAACCGTCTAAATTGAGACCGTGAGAATTGAGAAACTGTTCGTTCATTCAAAGCCTTCATTATTTTCGTGCAAGATAAATACAGAACAAACACGGCTCTGATCAAGTAATTATATATAAAAACGATACTCCAAGAATTTGAACAAATCTATACTATAAACACCATCAAGCAAGAAAAACAAAACTACAAATAGTAACAAAGGATATTTCATTTTTTTTGACAACCTAATAGTACTGTACACAATCATAAAAACTTCAAGATACATATTTTTAAAGTTAGTTTCACAATTAAAAATTCATAATCCTATTACTGTACGAAACACCAAACATCTCACTTGTGTTTCTCCTCAGACTTCTCTGCTTTTACGTCAGCCACACTTCATTATAAACATGATTAGATAGAGTACAGGTTTCCAGAGCACTGACATTTTTATTAGGACCAGGAACCAGGAGGGATGAGGTGGGGGGGGTAATTCCTCTGGCATCTGCCACATCAAGATCCGAGGACAAAAGTCTCCCAAAATTGCCATTCTCCATGCATATTAAAGAAACTTGTCATCCAGGCATCACTGAAAGCTACAAAAGATAAGAGGCACAATCCCCTTTGGGGCAGCATTTCTTACCATCAGAATGGCAAAATTATAACCATAAAAATGTCCAATTTAGTGGAAAATGCTTGATTTTAGTATGTTTTGCATAAAAGCCAGTGCATTTAAATTGCCCGTGCCAAAAAAAAGAAGACAAATTGGCAATCCATGTTGAGCCAGAATTGACACTAACGCTATAACAAAGGGAATATGCATTACAGTGGACTGTAGAGAGGCACTCTCCCTTCTGAAAGGTAGAGTCCATTGAGACTGTAAATTAGGATGGAGAAACGGGGAGGATGCGGTCCTCTCAGAGCTAATGTGCGCCGCATAGGCTGCTTCTGAGAAATTATGCTTGCTCCTTTTCATACGTGTTGTAATGTTAGGATGTACACAATCGAGATGTGATGGGAACTGAATGGCACGTTCTCCGAGCATAACCTGCATTTTGCACGTCCTTCTGAGGGACAAAAGTGAAAACGACGCAACCCGTGTGTCACGTGCCAATCCTGCGCCAGCCACATTCAAAGTCTGCAGGTGATATCGCATTCACCGGTTGCTACAACTTAGCATGGTAACCATAGTTACCACCAATCCGCTATGCTTAGATATTGTTAGTACTGTAAAACCGTACTCAATACTTAAATACGTACTGTTTGCTGCTGGATACTTGTTATTGGATATTGTTTTGTGAGACTGAGTATTTGCTTTCTAAATCATTAAGACACTTTGCTTTTTATGACACAATTTCAACTTACAGGTTAGGCCATTTTGGACCGGCTAGCAATTGCAGGCCAGCTTTGAAATGATCAGGTCCCGCCCTCCGTTCAGAGTGCTCCCCAAAGCCACACCTCCTGCAACACCTAAATGCATACATAGTTTGACAGACAAGCAGGGCATCGTATCACTGCAAGGAATGAATGCAATGGTTGAACAAACATTTACAGCCCTGCGCTTTGCATAGAAGTTTTACATTTATGTAAATATATTTAGACCACTTATTGATTTCTATCAGGACCCCCAAGCAGCACAACAAAAAATGTTTCTGGAAACTAAAAATGGACCAGCCTGCCTTTAAAGTGCACTGTACATATTTTAGGTCACTGTGATGAAGATTTATGTCAGCAAACCTGTAGGTACAATTTCTTTTTTTGGCTATTTGTTTATTTACTTTTTTCTGCACGAAAAGTTGTAGCAAGCTTTGTTCCCTCTAATGACAGTTCAACCAATGTGACACCAAACAATTATTTCAACCCGGTTACCTGCAGCGCAATCAAAGACCGTCTTTGTACTTCTTGCATTTGCAGTTGTGCTAACCAAGCACTCACACATCTTAACATTGATTTAGCAGCGACACGTCAGCCCCTCTTAAAGACACAATCCCACTTCTGCTCAGCAACCTCTAGAAAACTTTTAAGTTGCCTCAGGTGAAGCACCTTCATTTCTCACTTTGTCTGTGTAATTTATGGAAATATCCGAGTGTTCTCTCGGAGGCGAAAGCGGATTTCCAGAGAGATAAGTGCAAAATTCCACAATGCCGATCTACCAAGTGGGTAAACACGGGAGTGAAAAAATAACACCCCAGGAATGGTCTATGGATCAACATTCTCCAAAATATGATTCTCTAAATCCTTTATAAATTATAATAACACTGATAAGCTTTCAGCTTAAGTGATCCATGGAATCGCTGGCTTGAGAGTTTAACACCAGTACCTGAAGAGGTAATTCACATGCAAATCAGACGGAAGACTTCCTAATAAATGCCATTGGGTGGTGAATGAGGTCCAGGTGGGAGTGTTATTTATACAGTTTGGGTAAAGACTTGCATCAGAGATTGAGAAAAAAGGATTATTGCCACATTGAGCCACGGCTTAATGTATTGTAAGAGGTTTTGCATGGTTTCTCATTGAAAGCATTGGCAATCTCACTCTTTGGCTAACAAACACACGCAAACACACACAAGTTCTTTGAGCCGGGTCTAATGTAACAGTTTGGCCTACTTTTTCTTGCTTAATGAAGCAAATAATAAAATAAATACAAATAATGTGAAATAAACGTTTTGACAATGTTTTCAATGAAACCTCATACACGGATACCTCAAACTCCAAAGGTCAGGGACTCAGAGTAGCGACCTCGCATCAGACTCCTTTTCCTCTATGCCTTTTCCATCTTCTGAAAATACTTACAAATGATATCATATCATCTTTGCAGATGTGATACAGTGATAAATTTACTCCTTATTGCTCATGTCACGGCCATAAAAGATTAATACCCCTCCGCAGTTTTAGCTCGCTCAAAGGCCATCTCCAGCCATTTCCAGCTATTTGTTATAATTGCCTTGACAAACCCCGGTTTCATCTCAATTAGCACCTGAATAGGAACCACTAGAGCTAATAGAAGCTGTTAGTCCAGGCGCACAATTTAGGCGGCACAGAAATGGTGATGGGTAAAACGCAATTGAATTCCTAAGTGCCTGTGCCTACTTTGTTTGCCAATCAACTGTAGACTCCGGCTTTGTTTCACTAGATACCTTTTGGGGATCCTAATAGAGCAAGTCCTGCCCCCAGGCAATTGGTGCCACTCAGACAGTCTATTGTTTTTCCTCCTAGGGGGTAACTCTTCATACGCAGGGACTAGAGAGAATGGCTATGAGAATTAACCGGAGAAATTAAAGAAATCACAGACACGCAAGATCACGCATTTTATAGCTTTAACTTTTGTTAAATCTGCTAAACGAGTACGGAGAAGTACAAACTATTGTTATTAGCTTTTCTCTCGTTCTCTTTTTTTGTCAAACGAATAATAAATCCTTCAAATCTATTGGCAGGAAGTCACGTACCGGTACACAGTACTGTAGCGGATTGATAACGGCTTCTTAAAACGTTAGCTATACAAACTCTTGACTATATAATTAGCACATTTACATTTATTCATGCGACACGTGCCTCTATCCCAAGTGACTTACAATGCATTCAAAGCGTGCATTTTATCTCTGCGACCGTTCCCTGGACAGTATGTGTGTCCACTGAAATTGCAGATAATACAGCACTAAAAGATGATAAAATGTAACTGACCAAAGCACTGTGAGCAAATGTTGAGCTGTTAATGTTCAAACACTAGCCCTCACAAAGCAACCCCCTCAAAACTCAGGATTGAGTATATGGCTTGACACAAAGCAGTGACCTTGAATTAGCTTCCAGTACTCTAAACAAGCCTTAATCAATACGAGTTAAGGAAATACCTCAAAGTCAATAAGAAAGTGATGGACTGGTTCTCATCTATCTCTTACTGAGCCAATTGTTGTTGTTTTTTTCCTTTTTTCTCAGAGAAAGTGAGAAGTGAAGCGAGAGAGAGAGTAAGAGAGTAAGGGAGAGAGAAAGGGATAAACAGAGAAAGAAAGAAAAAAGAAAGAAAGAGGGAGCAAAAGAAAGAAAGAGAGAGAGCAAAAGAAAGAGAGAGAGCAAAAGAAAGGAAAAAAAGAGCAAAAGAAAGGAAAAAAAGAGCAAAAAAAGAAAGAAAGAAAGAAAGAAAGGCCCTTTTTAAGATGATCACAGATTGGTGGTCAACATGAAAGTAATTTCCCATCACCCATACAGAAATATTGTACTGTACTTATGTGCATGGGCCCATTAGCCTCTGTTGGTAGATGCGGTTGCTACACCATAATGTTGACAAAACAACTGTATGACCTCGAATCCAAAGACCTAAAGCATCTTTGTAGATGCTCTACTGTAGGTCTTTCAGCTCAGAGAAACACTGAAGAACATCTAGTCCGTATCTAATGTCCATATGCTCTAAAGCAAAGTCTGCCTTGAGCTGGAAACAATAATTTCTCTCTGTGTGCACAACATTACATGAGCATTACAATGTGCACATACCTATGTTATCAATGAATGGTGACTTAATTAAATTTGTCTTTGACCGGTAAATTATTCAGGGCATGCAGCACGTAATTAACGGCTACCTAAATTATATCTTACTGCCATACACAGAATTAATGGGGATTTGTTAAATGGCTTCATCCGGTAACAAAGGGAAGCGACAGAAATAAATGGTGCTGTAATCCTTCACTCGAATGTAGATATAAAGGACAAGTTGTGCTAAAGTTCTGGAGAACGTCTGGACTGCAGCGTGAGGTCAGCGGTGCATGGCTATGATGTTGTGAGTAAATGAGTAAAACCTAAAAGACAATGATTGTAACAAATTAGGTTTCTGCTTATGTAAATGCATTCTTCACGTTCTAGAACGGGTCCACTTCTTCTAGTCAGCTCTCCAGAGTTCAGTTCCAGCCAATCAAACACACTTGCCAGTACTATTTCAGTAACCTGGAGGAAATTCATGAAAAATTTAAACAGGGTTCCTGTCGCTCAACTAATAATGCCAAGGTGATTCTCAGGAAACACACACAAACGTAAATGTAAAATTTAGAAAAACTGTGTTGATCCTATAACTAGTTACGAGCAGTTAACAGTAAACAAGTAAAAAACATTCTTTACCTGAATTATGACCTGCTACCATCAACATGGATAAAACGTCCCTGATTTGGTTAAAGTCAATAATCCATTTCAGGGTCATGCATATATTGGCCCGAGTCAACAGAAAGATACAAGATTTACAGCTAATTTAACTAATTCTCCAGTCTTTATCATCAAACCTGGAAATTGAAATGGGTTCTCAAAGCTAAAGAGGTTAAAGAGAAAAAAATAACTTGATGGAAAGTGGACTAACCTCGATGGGAATAAGCGGAATAAAATTCCTGACCTTTGATAATGTTTATCCAGACCCTCAAAGGCAAGCCGCAGCCTCCTGATGCATGTCAGGTTTGGAAGTGGGCTAATTTGGAGCTGATGCCCATTATGTAAACATGAGGGAAGTTCAGCTGACATGAGTTACATGTATTTTTGAATCTGATTAAAGGAAATCATGGGTCAAAACTTCAGTGCCATCCACACAGGCATGGGTCAGTCTTAAATTATGCAGCAAGTCAGGGAGCGAAAAGACCCAAATTAGATGAAGGAACTCAAATGTTACCACTGGCACACCACCTAAATCCAGCTCCGCTGTGGCAAAAACACCCTTAACTTATTTCTGACACATACTGGGTTGAATTAGCATCTCAAAAGGCAATTATAGGTGAGTTAAAATTTATTTTTTGGGTTAAAAATATAAACAGTTATTGATAAGAACATTACAGATCAGTGCTTAAAACAACCAATTTACCCACAATGGGAAGCTTATAATAATGATTTATAATTTGAGCTGCTGGACCCAATTTTTCAGGAAAAGTATGTAAAGCATCCTGCAATTTGAAGGTTCAAACAGAGATGGTGACAGAGAGCCAAAAGCTCCAAACTGCAGCTTTAAATCAACGCTGCTAAGAAACTGAAAAGTATCTTTACGCCTGTACAATTCTTACAAGCGACAAAACTTTCTCAAAAGCCAATGCTTGAAAATGCAATTTTAAGGCCTGTAACTCACTGAGACAAAAAGTGGCAACTGGTGTTTGTATAAAGTGTTGGTGCTCAGTCCTTCTGCTTTTACGATAGAAACAAAGTCACATTAGGTTTCAAACAAGAGTAAATGACAGAATCGCCACATTTGGGCAAGTTCTCTTTAACCACAACCGAAAGAACAATTTCTGGAAATAAAGAGTTTTAACTTGCTATACTTCTTAAATTAACTATTGATGTGCTTAAACACTAAATGAATCTATTTATTAGATTGCAGCATATATTACAGAAAACATCATGCAGTCATTTTCATATATCATTTCAAACTGTAAGCGGAAAATGCTAATACCAAGCAGCTTCTAGCATTTCAGTATTCGTTCCTTCTTTTTTTGCATGTCATTTAAGGGCTAGCCAGGGTTAACATGTTAAATCTGTTTTATGGGGTCTGTTGGAGCCCACTCTTCAACAATACATCTGTTCAACAATTATTAGACCGTTTTTGTCATAAAAAATTCAACACCCCCGAGTGTCGCATGAGTAAGACCTGAAAATTTATGCAGCGAATAGAATACTTAATTTCTCCTAGGAACAGGAATGGGGTAAAAAAAGAAATTCACTTAAAAGATTCTGCAATTAGATATGTTGAGACCATTTCGTTGTAGAGCGCGTATGACGGACAGAGCTGAACCGATTTCTCTAGCGATGCTGGTAAACAGAAAGGCTGAAGGCTACAGTGAGAAATAGATTGGACTATTGGAACAAATGAACACTGAAATTGTCAACTTTGTTCCATCCTGTACTTCTAAATCCATTATTTTCTCATGAAACATGAGCAGAATTTAGCGGCTGCTCCTTTACATACAAATGAACAAGCCGCAAAAAGGACAAAAACCCTTTGAAACAAAAGTCCATCAAGTTTCTGCAGGGAGTCCACAAAGATATTCAAAACGTATAGAATTTCCTTTAAATGACTCTTTGAATGAACATCATCTACTACCTTGGTGGCACGTTTCATGACAGATGTCTTTAATGAAGCTAGACCACTACGGCCTGAAAATATGGCCACGTTTTTTCACTTCATTCTCTCAATTTAATTTAACAGATCTTTCATTTGTAATTTAATGACCTGCAGAAGCTTGGAGTGCCTTATTCTAACAAACCGATGGCCGTACATGCCTCATTTGGGTTAGAATAGCACTGGATGTCTTTTTTTGTGTTTCCAAATGTTCAACATGAAGGTCCAACATAATGTCTAGAAGAAAAGCGGCCTTAGAAGCTCAGATTGAGACGATTCTCATTTAACCTACACACCACTCTTCCTCACTTCCCATGTTCTGATCTGGAATCAGAATCTATTTGTGATGTTTCTACACGTCATGTGAATTCAGCCATCTGGAGCTTTGCCTGAATGCAAACAACCATGTCACAAGTTCTCCATCTGTAGATTCTCAAAACAAAAAGGCAAAACCAGTAGCTACATGCTAAAAACACACAGGTCTTTAAAGGACACTTCACCCAAAATTGAAAATCTTTATTTTTTAGTTTTTAATTTTTGTTTAGTTTTCCCAAATCGTTTTTAGGTTAATATTTTTATTTGAGTTGAAATGTTTTCATAGTTATAAATTCATAGTTTTAGTAAACAACCTAACCGGTGATTTGGGTGAACCGTTCCTTTAACTCGCTGTAAAATTCAATTTACATTCAAAACCAAACCGGACCATGGAAAGAAGACAGAGGTATACGGTAAGTCACTGTTTCTGGAGCTACACCATGTTTAATATACATTGGCCATTTTCCCTTTCCACCTAAATGACAGGCTCTCTACAGAAGAGGCCAGAGAGACAGCGGTGCCCGGCCACTTCCTGACTTCTCCCAGAAAGAGCAATTCAGCGTGTCTCTCCTCTCTTCCTGGCTGGAATGTATTCTGACAGGATAGAGGAATGACCCCGAGAATCACATTATGTATATTTCTAAGCGCCCTCCTGAATTTGCATGTAGGAGACAGTTAAAATAAGACCATAAATCAGCTGCAAACATATAAATGGATTTGCGGGAGATTGAAACCCTCGGAGAGTCTCCTGAGCAAATATTTCAGGGCCTGTCGGAGAGATATCCACTGTCATTAAGCCGCAGGAGCTCTCTGACCACTCGCCGTGTATATTTCCTTCATTACGTGACCAGGCAGACGGCCACGTATGGCTAGTTCCATAAATCCATCTGCATATGCCGGGGCCTGCTTTGTCATCAGGGACAGGCAGTTTAAGTGTTTTATCTTATTTTCATGAAACTTGAATGAAGGAGGGAGAAAAGAGAAAGGTTTATATATTCTTACTATCAGCATGTTAGGCTAAATAGAACATTCCATCACAGCTTTATTCTAACCGCACGTCAAAATATGCTTCAAAACACGATATGATCCAAATAAATCTTGATTTATAATATTAAGGACATTGAAGTTGGTTAAATGTAAGATAAGGCGGAGTGGAACCGCAACACTACGGAAATTAATTGCTTAGTTTTGGAGCTTTTAACAACAGTAAACCTTAGAGTTACAACCTAAACCAAAATAATGAATAAACATCGTCATCTTTTCATGAACCAAATATTGTTTTAAACATGTATAATGTTATTGCTCAAAGGCAGGGTTAGGCGTTTTTTCAGTAACACTTGAAACTCTTTTCACGTCCTGATCAAAATAATTTATATAAATATGTATCTTCTGTGGGCTAATGCTAGCCTCTCTGAAATTGACTACATCCTGTTAAACAGAACACGGATATTGCTTCTGCCAATACACTGAAAGTAAATGGGAACCAGGAAGGCCATGTTACCCATTACTTTTTATTACATTAAATAAAAAAACTGTATTCAATGCAATTAAGAAAGTAATACAGGTTTCACACGACACCAGCTTGAGTGAACGATGACTGTTTTCATTTTCTGCCTTTAATGACAAAACACACATAAAAAAAATCTGTATTTAGCCATTCATTCACAAGATCCAGCGCACACGACGCAGAAAGCAGACACGGACCGGAGACAAATTGCCTGAGCTAAATGAGAGTGAATGACTTGTGCTTTGAAAAACATCCCTAATTCAAGCACAAAGAAATTAATTACAGTTTAACTGTGTTGTTGGTCAGCAGCCATTAAATGTGGCTCCAGTTTAAATGCTGACAATGGCATTTAATGAAGGATTAGCGACTGTCGGCGTCTCGCGAGAACAGAGTCTCCCTGGAGGGAAGAAGCAGAGACGACTCGCAGTCACAGATACGGAGTACCTTTATAAGACTTGCTGCTTTGCAATGAGGACACCTCTTGCGTGACATATCTTTGGAGAGCACTATCTGTATGCTAATGAATCAAATGAACAGGCAGAGAAGATAAAAAATCTAAAGTACTGCGGCTGAGAGAGACCTTAAAGAGTCAGTTTGCGTTGGGTGATGATTTTGTGATGAGAATATAAGATAACGATCACAGCGCAGCATCGTTTAGATACACAATACAAACAGATACCGTACGCGCTCATCCATTTGTTTATTCAAAAACTATCAGCTAAACAACTGCTCTGGAAAAGCCGAACCGGTTAAATGGAGGGAAATGTGCAATTGGAGCCACCAAAACAAGTGGAAACCAGGAAAACCGTGAAGATTACATGTGCACTTGCAAAATTAAGCAATGCATTCAGGACAATTCAACAGGATTTTGGGCAATGTGTAGTTGCTTGGATTGTACTCAGTGAAGCTTTGGTGAAGTTCTTTCCTGCAAGATTTGGGCATAACAAAACACAACAGAATAAAGTTCCTTCTCAAGAGTTGTATTATCTCACTTTTGTAGAAGACGACAGACTTTAAACCTGTTGTTTTACAACTTTTTTTGTACCAAAATGTTTCCATGCAACTAAAACAAACAAACCCATCAATACTGGGTGTATTGACTAAACGCTTGCAACACTTAAGGTGGAGTAAGTCTGCATTAGCAGTCCCATTTGAAACCCTATTTACCAACATCTGAATCCTATTACTGCTGCTTCCACATAAAGACACACTAGTTTTTAATTCCTATCAAAACAAGGAGACACACATTATCATCCTCGTGTAAATACATAAATGATGCTGCTGTCCCTCTTTATTATTCATGAGACTGGACGCATAATCACATTACATTACGGTGCCAAGAGCCCTGAGAGGTCAGAAGCGGTTTATGTTAGCGAGCGCAACAGTCGCACAGAATCTCTTACAATCCGTATCATTTAACGGCCCTCATAAGCGTCACGTTGATTGGCGTTAATGGCATTGTTTTAGCACGGAAACTTTTCCTGGCCGGCATGTCAGACAGTCCCAAGCTCAGACTCCTGACAGGCTGGAGGAATCACCGCGTGAGGGTGGCGAATCGCACCGCTTCATGGGTCCAATTAATAATTGAAGATATTAATGTAGATCGTAACGAGCGTATAAAAGTGGGGCACGGAGGCCTTCGGAGAGACCACGCTAAGGGACGGAACGCATTTCAAAACAAGCAAATTATGAACGTTCTTTGTCGGACGTTGTGCGGTATATAAATGGATTCCTGATTCTTTGGTGAGATCTGATTCATTCGTCTAGCTTGGCATCTCGCCAGCTCCTAATTCTTTCTGGTAGGCTGCCACAGAAACATTCGAGCTTATTTCATCACCGGAACACGTGTGCATAATCTCCAAGGATTCCGCTCACATAAAAAGTGATTTATTTTAACTTTCGGAGTGAAAATATGATATTTAATTACTTCTGGTGGGAAAACAGATTCATCTTCTGGTGAGTTATGGACAATCTTGCTCATGAGCGGAATGAATGTAATATCAAGTGAAAACGGTTTCATAAATCTGTGAGAAAATGCAAATGTGTTTTAAAATCGTAGCCTTGCGAGGTTACGCCAGTCATCTGGCAGCCAATAACGTTCATGGTAAACACTCAAGACCACTGTCAGAAATAAAGGTTTTCAATGTATCCATAATCTATTCTACTTTTATATACAGCTGTAATGACTATTATAAATTTATATTACATATATAACCTTTATGTCTACATATATAAAATAAATCTTACAAATACTAACATGCTAGGTAGTAGGTATATTGTAAGACATGCAAATTATGTGTATGTACACTAT
>JBAJNP010001111.1:48410-69030 GCA_036877545.1 Yasuhikotakia modesta
ATATACACTGTATATACACAAACACACATATATAGATAGTATAATATATATAGTATATTGTATAAACAGATACATACTAAGCACCTTCTAAGACATGCAAATTATGACGGTTGCAAACAGAATTTCAACAAAGCAAAGCCTTGTTAGCAAGGAAGTACCAAACACTGAGGACAATCACGATACCTCATC
Organism: Yasuhikotakia modesta; assembly: GCA_036877545.1. Lineage (NCBI taxonomy): Eukaryota > Metazoa > Chordata > Actinopteri > Cypriniformes > Botiidae > Yasuhikotakia > Yasuhikotakia modesta. Next base: position 48,600 of record JBAJNP010001111.1, read on the forward strand.
ACTTTGTTCTTGAAAAAAGAAAGAAAAAATCTTGAAATCTTGGCACTTTGAATCTCCTACTCTTCTGTGTATTTGCATAACAAAGCCCCAAAGACTAAGGTAGTGCAAGAAAGAAATAACATACCAATGGCCCACCCATTCCCTTGGTCTCTCTATCAACAAGCCATCAGCACAAACACACAAATATTTATGCTCAGAAAACACACACACACACACACACACACACACACACACAAACATTCAACACATACATACATACACAAACCATGTTTATTCTATCTTTGCACTCACATAAAAATATCCATATTCTCATGTTTTATACATATTATTGCTCACACACCCTCGCTCGCGCGCGCACACACACACACACACAAACATACAACAATTCCCTTCACAATAAAAGTTCCTGACAAGAAAAGCCCATCAGATCTGTAATCTTTGTAACTTACTACGAACACATAGTCAGCAAAAAGCAAACCTTTAAAGGAAGTTAAAAAAGGAGGGAGAACAAGGAAAAGGAGAGTACAAAAAAACCCACCTCTCCACTTGACTACAATCCCCTCAGCCACCTACAAATACCCCCTCCCCTCCTCCTGCACCCCACTCAGAAAGAAACAGGATGAAATGACATTATGCATATGAAAATGTCCAGAAAGATGTTTGATTTATGTATGCATTAGATGCAAATTCTATTACAGGACACAAGGCGCTTGTGAGATTTCTCTCTGAACACTCGGCTGCCCTGATCAAACCTGATCTCATTAATTCCGACAAGGGGAGAAAGATAGAAGGCGCGAAAGAGCGAGAATTGGAAGAAATTTACAACCCGGACACAGATTTAACGAAAAAAGGGGTAGTAAATTGCATTCTAGCCTCTAAGGCCACAAAGGACCAGCTCGGACCGGGCACTAGCCCACCAGGGGCACAACAGGCTTGGTCCGAAATCGTGTTTACAAAGCACAGCTGTCGACCCACAGAGGGCAAGCTATGAAACAAGCACTTAAATTTACAAACCGCTGTGGGGTGATGTGTAGTACAACTTCAGGCCATATGATCGCAGCAAGTCTACAAACACTGTAACTTATTCACGTACACTGACCATTTAATCAGGAAAACACAGCGCTTGCAATGACAAAGTCACGGGTTTGATTTCCAAAGAATGCACATACTGATAAAACAAGCATGAATTCACTAAAAGTCATTATAAAATATGGTAAACATTATTTAAACATTACAATACGTATCCAAAGCCACTTAGAGTGCATGCATGGTTTGTTTTATGCATGTCATTGAGTTTGGGAATCAAGGCCGTGACCTTTGTGTTAGTGCAAAAAAAGTAGTATAATGCAATGAAACCAAAACTATCAGTGCAATTAGGCCTAATATTAAGCAGAAATCTATAACTTCTGCCTTATATAGAAAACATAAAAATAAAATATAAAACTGCAGTTATTGTACATTCTTTCCTTAATGCCAGATGAAGCCAAACTGACATTTCCTGGGAAATCTGATCAAATAAATGATCAATCATTAATACAAACTCACTGTTGCAAACTGCAGTAAAATGAAACCATTCTGAACACAGATCTGTTATGTACTGTGATTTTGTACATTTAAACTGTGATTTTGCAGCTTTAACCATTACTCCACCAACACATGCAAAGTTTTAAAACCGAAACAGTCACAACGTCCTACGGTGGCAACAACAGCAGAACCGTCAGGACGTTGTGGACCCTCCTCTATTCTTCCTTCACCTTCTCATGTGGCTGTTATGATTGAGGTCAGGCTGAGGATTCTGTACTGGCCAAACTAATGTGATTGCATCAGAGCAATACCCTTAATCCACATCAGGTCCTGATCTGCATACTAATTGACTTCACTGTCCTCAGCAGTGACCTTGAAGGGGCCCTATGCCGCCACCGGGGGGGTTGGCAGGGGGACGGCGAGATACACAGGCCGTCCTTCCCGCGCATACATTTCCATGCAAAGACTACTCTGCTCCGAGTAACCCCTGTTAGCAGCCTATCTCCTTCTCTATGCATCAATGCAAATTATAACAATGGCCGCGGCTTTATTCCGAGGGTAAGCCTGCGTGACCCTCCGTGACAGACAAAAGAAGCCCTTTCCCTCTGACTGCACATGGTCACTGTCACAATGCCTCGCTCTCGCCTGCGTGCGCTTAAGAAATGAGATACGGGGGGGGCGCCGCTTCCGAGGATGCAATTTAAAACCATAAAATGCAAAATAAAAGCATATGTTTGTGGTGCCATTCCACTCTGTCCTCCTGAAAAACGCTGTGTGTTTCCTCTAAAAATGCTGAGCTATTCAGTAACCAGCCTCTGACATTTCTGTTGAAGCTTAGTCATCTAAATATCGCGCTAAACCCTCCAAGACTAGCCGACGCACCGCATGGCTGTTTGCTTTTCTTAGTAACGTAAACCTGAAGGGATTATTTAATATTTATGTGAAGTTAGGCAGAAAAAAAACACTAAACAAACACTCTCTGATTGGCTAACTTCTTGTTTTTCTGTATTGTAAACAATGGCACATAAATTCAAGACCCTTGTCCAGTCACAAATCTAATAGAAAAAACATGCACAGCTGGATTTAATCACATGTGAAATATATTTTTTTCTTGCCATTGTAAATACACGTCATTATCATTGACACATTAACACATCAAAATGTTATTTAGTTGCACTGGACTTGAAAACAAACCACAGCATCACATCCCACCAGGCGAGATGTCTATCCACACTGAGACTTCCACACAACACAAACACAAACAAATCCAATCAACACGTTTGATTTTTCATATACGGTTTTGCAGAGTAGAATTGTAAAGCAATGACACTGGCAACACAACGCAATGCTTTAAAAATACAAACTAAATATAACTAATCACTCAACACTAACATACATATTATGTTACAGCAGCTAACATTTTCAAAACCTTGACCAATATTCTCTAAAAGTTCTCTAAACTTTATTAACTATGCGTTTGCAGAAATATTAGTAGAACTACTTAACGTTGTATATAGAATATCAGAAACATTGTTCTTAAGTTGATTTTTTTTTAAATGTTCAAATAACATTAACATAACCAAGCAAAAACATGAACGCTTAAAAAATGGACATTCTGAATGTTGCAAGAACAACACTATATGTTACGTAATGAAAACATTAGGGGAACATTTTTACAACCTCATATTGTTATCTGGGCAGCCATGTACACTGGAAACAAAACCCCCTATTTATACAGTAAAAATAACATTTAAATTGGCTTTGTACGTTTTCCTACAATACTTCTATGCCTGCGCTCAATGTACAGAAAACATAATGTTGTTGTTCTCTCTCATTTCCAAACAACTCCAGCTGACCTCTGGATCACAGAAAACAAATGTTTTTATCACAACCCTCTGATGAGAGCTTCAGGCCTCGGTTACATTTCAAGGTGGATATTTTGGACAACCTCTGAGACATTTGCTCACGTTGAGAATGGTTATTCTGAAGCAGATGAATTTTCTCCGGCACTGATTATTCCACAAGAGAACAGCCAGGCAATCTGCTAGTCTAACATATGCGGAATACAAAGAGCTTGTTGGAGAGGCAGCTAGCAACTGGAAAAAGCTTGTAGGATTCCTACAAACGTTCCTATGTTATGAGTCTGTCTGCTCTATTGTGACTGTTATTGCTTCATCCGTAGCTGCGTAAAGGAACTCAAGAGAAAGAAATGACAACAATAAAAGCTACGTTCAGTGTATTTGGGTAACCGTCAGTTTTAAAGCTACGACTATCCCCAGCTTTACACAGATACTGCCTATCTATGCTAAGGGTCTCTTTTAAGGAAATGAACGCTCCTCGCCGGCTCTCACAGTCGCCAAGATCCTGTGACAAACTACAGCCATATATTTCACCAATGTTGTGACACGTTTTCAACACAGACATTAGATTTTATTCCACACAATTTGATTTTCACACTGTTTCATTTCAGCTGGAGAATGTTCTCCACACAAGCACGTCGGTTTCTCGTGGTGAACAAGGACAATCTTTATTTTATCTGCACAACGTTTACCGAGAACTGAAATTGACTGCAGCACCCCCGAAAATCCCAAGAGATGACCATAAATTATCAAGTCAGACCCCCTTATACAGAAGAGGTGCGGCTTTTCCCATGTGGTTGGAAATTACATGGTAGGTACTGATATGGCAAAAAATGATTCGGTCACCGGGGTTGTCAAAAATGGGAGACTCTACATCTAAGGCCTACAGCATAACTATACAGTTCACAAAGCGCAAACACACAACCATAAATAAACCCAGAACAGCTACACAACATCATCGGATCATAGCAAGGAGCGATTATTAAACCATTTATATCCCGACCTCTTTCATTGTTGAATCGCACGAGCCTGTACCAGACACTCAGAAGTATTTAGATGCGTTTATATGTAAATTACAGGAAAAGCAATAGCAATTATTAAAGGGCTATTTACGTTTCAACCTTTAAAGCAGTAAATTGCTTATAATTGCTTATGCCAGCATAAGAAAATAAGACAGTCATAAATAAGAGAGTCTCTCTACCTCTCATTTATTAGGTGACTTCATTTATATGTACCATTAAAAGCTCAACACATCAGACGAGTCACTCAAACCGGCCCCATGGGACACAACAGCACAGAGGATCATTAGACAACGCGAAACTCAAACCCTCAGTTTCAGCTGAAAGAGAGAAACTTGTTTTCACGTCTCGCCTTTCCTGCCCAAAATTTTAATACAAAAGAAACGAGAGAAAGCTCTGAGGGGTGACGCGAATCTACTTGAAGATATTTAAAACAGAGGAGCTTGGTTAAAAATACAAGTCCTTCGGGTTGTCTGGGAGCTTTGTGGTTTAAGGTGCATCTTTAAAGTGAGAGAAATGCCGCACCGCAGCTTTTCCCGTCCTGACGCACCTGTCTTGGGGAAAAGTGCGTAAAACTTCTTCCCTTACGCCAGCTTTATATCCAGGCATTTTTTCCCCGTATTTACAACCTATTTTAGGTTGAAATTTATTCGGCTGTTGTTTAATCCCGTCTGTGACCCACACGGCACTAAAACGGCACAGATACACATGTACAAATATAAATGTAACTGTCCCATGAAACGCTGAAACTGGCTTGAGTTTCTCTAAAATATCTTAAAAAAAAAAGCACCTGTCAACGCGATTGTATATAGTGACCTAATACTGCGAAACTTACTGTATGTCCATCACATAAAGTATAAACTTAATAAAGATGCAAATCACCATATAATCACAAAACGAGTCATTTCACAAAAAATTACTTTTAATTTAAAAATAATATTAAAAATAATATTTATATAAAAAATAAAACTTTTAAAGCGTCATAGCAAGGATCCACCTGTAAAGAGGCATCACAGTGCGCATGCGCAAAACTCCGACTCAAGTTTGGACAAAATGAAACGCATATGTTGATAAATCGACATAATTCCTACGTTTAAACCCAGTTTTTATTTCCGTCTGATCAAACCAAACCGTGTTCACCGATTTAACACAGACACTCGTTCACAATGACCAAAGGCTGACGTTTACAATGACCTATAGACGTTCAATGGAGTCAGTTTGCTATCTGGAATACACAAGCCGTGCCAAAAAACATGCCATTGTAGCTTAAGGTTGTTTACAAGCCGTGTGGAAAAACAAAACAAGCTATTACAGCTAAAGGTTGTTTACCTGTGTAAAGGATGTATTAGTTGCACAAACAGGTGTTGTGGAAGTGGCGCAGTCCAGGGGACACACTGCGCATGCGCGAAACGCCATGCGTTTAAATTGGTTTCTGGTGAGTGTTTCACTTTATCAATTGTTTTATACTTTATTGTGTTTTATACTTTATTTTTTCTTGTTTCTTGTGTTCAGATGATCTGCATAATAATCCAGTTGATGTTTAAAGTATTTAAATAAAGCGATTCTGAGTCGATTCATTCAGACTGAATCTTTGACAGTTTATGTTGTTGGGTGAAAAGTGAGGAATTAATGTAAGGACAAAAACATATGCGATTGCTTAATAAAATATCTCGATTAAAAATGTTATTCTTGTAGGTTTAATGTATTTTTTTATATTATTATGCTTGGGTATGTAAGACACACCAACCCCCCCCCCCCCCCACCACCACCCCCCAACCATTTAATGCAAAGGGGCACGTTTTGAATACTTAGTTTTGGTTGATATATGATGTATGAATAAAAATGATAATTACGTTACAAGTAATGCAAGTAAACAACAAACCCACATTCTTTAAGACAATCTGTCTGAGCTCGAGAATATTATTGAACATGGGCATTTGTCACTCTGACACCGAGTGCTTTGTACAGGTGGGATTGAAGTAGGGTCTCAGGGATCCTTTTGTGCAGAGCAGCAGGGGAAAACTGTTAAATTGTACCAGCCCTCTTCATATGTATATATAAAAATGCCCTGAACAAGATGCTTATCTTAATAGATGAAGTAAGAGCAAAAGAGCTATAATTTTAATCAAATCTCTGGCTTATTCGTACGAGGCTGTCGAGCACTATTGAGGTTTTAAATGCATGTTGTTGGGACTTGCTGAATGGACGCAGCAGGGGGTGTCTCTCTCAGTAATTATACCTCACTTACAGGTATTTCTGTTGCTGTGGGCTTTATCTTCTCTTGTAAAGAGGAAATCAATTTGTACAGATGTATATGAGAGAGGTGATTGCCTTGACTAGAAGGGGACGGGGGGTGCTGGGGGGCTGGCTTGGCACAAAAGGGGGGGAAAGTATTGTCATAAAATGGACAAGTCGTTTGGAAAATTGAGGAGAGTTGCTTTTGAATGTGTTTGTTTGGGTCTTTTGTTAGGTTGTATTTAGCGTCTGCTACCGGTGCCCTGTGCCGCCTGCAGATTTGTTCTGCGGCACTAGTGGAGTTAGTTTTAGAAGAACGATGACAGAAGGTGAAAAAAATGTAACAACTTAAGGCAACTTCAACAATTATCGGAACCTGTAAGAATGGGCTACAACGATTCACCCGTCTGTATTTATCGCTTTGGTTTATATTTTTTTTTCTCGTTGAAACACACTGTTATGTGTGTGTGCCCAGTTTGTCTAATAGTAAATCAACACAGTGTGGTATTTAACTGGAAATGTAGCTATAGTTCTTTATATGTTACTTTAAATGTAGTTATTTTAAAAGCAAACGCAGACAAATAAGTGTAGGTGCTATCATTCATTTTGTGTTTAAAAAAAACTTAATTTAATAAAATTCCAGTGTTTTTAATTTTCATTTGTGCATCAATCAGCAGAAAATGTTTCATTCTGTCTAATGAGCAAAGATAATAGATTGTATTATATGAGAGATAAGCTAAATTCAGGACAGATTTATGTAAGCGGTCAGGCTAAATTATCACAATTAAGGTCATCATCATTCTACTCGAGAGTGGTCAAGTGGAATAATGTCAAGACATTAGGTCTCACGGTTTCCAGCGCGGTCACACAAACGCTGAATGGAGCCATTAGCGTCCAGCGTGAGCACTCCAAACCACTCGTGGCACTTATTAATCAGGACTGAGATTTCATAGCTTAACATATTCTACATGTATCGCTAGCCAAGCTAGTGGGTGTCACATTGAGAAAAAAAGTTCTGTCACAAGCATTAGCAAAGCACGTAGCGATTGTCGGACGCTATTATTTCTATTTGGGGAATTCTGGGATACGGGCCTGCCAAAGAGGCTTAGATTGGCCCTGAGGCTGGCCGTGGATGTAGTGGACAGGAAAGGATTATGTTCTGGCCACAGTGTGTGGATGCTCATTGGTCTGTGGGAACAAAATAGACACATGGTCCATTGCTGAAGATACAGCTGAGGTAACCAGGATGGACAGTGGCCTGATGTTAACCGCGTATCCAAAAGGCCAGTTGGAACCTTTTCCATTGATTAGCGTATTGCGTACCACAATTAGAACTGTTGCATTGTGGGTATGAACTGAAACACTGCAGATGGGTTGAGGAAACATGCCAATCTTCTGCAAAGTTAACAAGAGCGAGGTTTCATATTTCCAATCTTATTTGGTTTTTATCTCATTTCATATTTTTCTATTCTTTGCACATGAAGTACTCTTGACCCAATTACTAGCTCTTCGGGCTGCGCACTCTTTGTAATCCAGGTTATTATCCAGTCTGAAAATTTTGATTTTCTTTGTTTTGATACCTTTCTCCGGCTCCCACGAGACCGTGTTGAAGGAAGGGGAGGTTCTAACACCATATTTTCTTTTGGATTCAGAGTAAATGCTTTTTCTCTAGAGGGGGGCAAAGAGAAACTGCTCAAAGTCTGGAAGTGTGCAAACGGCGATGCCTTGATCAAATCAGCTGAGCTGAAAAGGATTCAACCGCAGAAATAACAAAGAGTGAGGTGATTAGCAACACATTCTTACCAGCATGGTGCTCTTAGTTCACTGAACACTGAGTTCTTTCTGGCTAATTCTGAATCTGGGGCAAAGAACTAACTATATACGGTGGGATCCAAAACTGAGGAGTCCATTAGCGAAACTGCTTCATATTTTTAATTTTTTTATTTAATACAAATGTTTTAATTACATGTTGTGAGCGTAACAATTTTAGTCAGAATTGAACTGAACAATTAACTTTTGGTATTTAGCATTTTCACTCTTTCCTCATAATCAAAACTGAAAATAGTTTTTTAATTTAGAGATCCAAAGATTTTATACTTATTATATCAAGTTATAACCTTTTTTTATAGTTTAAAATACTTTTTTGTTACACTTGTTTTTCCTAAGATTAAATTATATATTGAATCCCTGATTTAAAAAGTCTAACATCAAAACATTTGTATGCAACCTTTAGAACTGAGGCCATGGTGACTGTTGGGGTGTCCTTGCCTAATGACACCAAACAACACGACATATGCGTATGAATTCGGAGCCAGGATAACTAATATTTTCTCATCAAAGAGCAAAGCAATCGCTCTCCACAGCAGAGCCCAAGGCGGCCATGTCGAGGTTCTAATGAGATGTTTAGAGACACGCCTGGATAATGGAACATTCTGGAGTTTGTCTCCTTAACACAGGGGCCTGTACCTGAGGAGAAAAAGGACATTCTGTGTACCAGGGGAAGAGGCGAATTTCACATAATCTGTGTCATTCATATTATGCTTGCTGACATAAATGATCAGATAATTCACATCTGAAGTGAATTAACATCTGTTGTTTGAATGGGGCTAATGTCTAGCCATTCATCAATTTCACAGGCTAATATTGCTGACCAGAAATTCATGTAACATGCCCAGATTTAGGCACAGAGATGGCAGTTTAGAGTAATGCTTGGCTCTATTGAGTGTGTGCTTACACTAACAGCTCTGTCAAAATTACAGAGCTGGTAATAAACAACAAGCTATTATCCGGCTAAGAGTGAAGATATGGTATTAATAGGAGACTGGAAAACAAAGAGGCTTCTTTGGAATTAGATAAACAGTTTGGAAGTGCTTTAAACTAATATAAAGAAACTCGAGCAGGAACGAAGAAAATAAATCCAGCCTCTATTGTAGTATTGATTTGTGGTTGCAACAGAATGTATTATTGCTTGCGTTTAGCATACTGGAAGACCAGAATTGCATAGAAAGAAAAATAAAAACAATCAATTGTGGAATATCAAAACAGTAATGATCGACCCTGGAAAAAGTGTAAATTCACGTACACCAATAGCTACACATTTTTCAAGGGCGTTTAAAGCCTCTATACGCCCAGATTTGGCATAGTAGCTACAGAGCATCTTGCAGATGGTTAAACGCAATAGATTTCTTTAAAAAATGTACGTCTGTGCAGTGACCCCATGAAATAGTTTGTCAGTTAAACGACAATTAAAGATAGGGTAGGCAGTTTTTTAAAGGTTAGCAATAGCAAGCTAGCTTTGAAAGCATTAAATTTCGCCTCAGTTCAGAGCGTTCTCCAAAGCCACACCTCCTCAATTGTTACTGAGTTATGCAGATACAGTTTGACAGGCAAGTGGGACATCCTATCCTTGAATTTAGACCGATTGCAATGATTAGACAAAAGTATTATACGTTTGCACCTTCCACAGAAGTTATATAAATGTATAAATAAATGTATAGCATTTACTTAGTGACTGTTGTCAGGATGTAAAGATACTTTTATTCAGCATAGCAAAAGATGCCTGCCTTTAAGTTTAGTGGCCAACAAAGTAAATTTCTGAAGAGTAAAGTAATGTTTATTCATTTTAAACTCTACAGAACCTCCCTCAGCACAACGGTACTACAGGAACCCCCACGGAGAACCCACAGACACAGAACCAACCGTGACACAACGCACTCTGGTGAAGGGCAGAGGGAGTCTGATCTGTGAATCTGTGATTGAGATTTTCTCAGCATTGAATCATAGCGCATATTAACCATATCTCCTTCTTCATCCACAGCTCCGTAACAGTTGGAGCGACACACACCGCAACCTCTCTTTCTCACTTCGCTGAATCGCTCTGTCGAAAATTTCAGCGCCACGGCTCCGTCCTCCTACTCTAAACAGAGAAGTGAAAGATTACTGTGTGCGGTTCATTAAGAATGTTTTATTTTGTCTGCAATTTATTTCCCCCGTCCATTGTCTTCCCACCCTCTCAGCGAACGTCTCGGTGGAGTCGCAGCCCGAGCCCACCGCAGCGCAGAGATAAACGCGCAAAATGAACTGGAAGAAAACATGCGGGCGAAAAACACGGCTGCCCCGCGATGGCCGCAAACTCAAAGGAGAGATGGGTATGATTAAATCAAGCTTAATTCTATTTTGATAATTGTCTGCGTCCGCGGCCGCGTTTCGCCGTGGGGATGTTGTGACTTGTGTACGAGACTGACAATGAAGTCGGCAACAACAGCTGCTCGGTGCCGGCTAGCTCGTGTACCTTGCCGCTCAAGTCTTGTCAGTCACATTTTCCCTAATTAACTAACATCTGCTTTCCATTTTCAGTTACACTGCATTGCCAGCTTGCCTCATCTGAATCCCTGACTCCTGACCTCCCCTGAGGAAGGGGCTCACTGTCAGAAGAACCCCCAGCATCGTACCGCCACAGAAAGGTGATTCCTTTAAAGCGGCAGAAACGGATGAGGGAGCGAGGGGGCTGCGTGAGGCGGGCAGACGGGGAGGGGAGCTGTCGCTTGTGTCAGGTTAACCTCAGAGACGCATTCGGAGCTCAGCATCTGGGAGATGGAGGGGACGCACGGCGCTCCATTTGGCGCAAGTGAGTTCTTGCATTAAGCATTCGCCTTTGGCTTTCATCTGCTCTTTCTTTCTTTCTATGTTCTTTCATTTCTGTTGTCTTATTCTTAAATGTATCTCCTTTTTTTTTATATTTCTTCCTTTCTTTTTGTTTTCCTTCCAATTCCTAAATCTAATTCTTTCTTTCTTCACCCCTCCCTCCCCCAAAATAAAAAAGGCTACAGCGCCAAAATTTGTGCACTGTCAGTCCCGTGGGCTGTGTTTACTCCCAGATTTATGTTCGTAGCGTCGCAGTATTAAGTGTTAGACAGAGAGAGAGAGAGAGAAAGAGAGAGAGCCATGCACGCAGAAAGGAAGGAGATGATACTGATGTTTCTGCAACACACGTTAAGTCACTCCACACACCACAATAACACCTGAAATTGCAGCAGCTGCACCGTTACACATGCACTCATTCTCTCAGCCCTGCCACGGCTGCAACAGATCGCAACAAAAGTCAAAAGAGTATAAGGTAACTAGTTATGATGTCTTCAGGGTTTACCTAACCATTCATGGCTTTTTATTTTCATATAATATTTAATTTATAATGTAATATATAAAAAGTACATAACTCAATTGTATATTTTTATACATGTGAATTTAGATGTTTACTTGAGTTATTTTATTTATTATGTTTGCACAGTTATTTTCCTTCACAGTTATAATACGTTTCCTTGTAAAGTTCCTGTCATTAAAATGTCAGTTTTTGTTTAAAAGAGAAAAGTTTGAACATTTGTGTGTCTAAGGAAATAAATGCAGTTGTTTGGCAGTATTTGTTGACCGGCGTGTGTGTGGCCCTGCTGTTAATGATCATTATATTTTAGAAGTCCGAAATTTCTTCAGATTTATTTTCCAGCATTTTTTCTCTCGATCACAAACCTCATGATTTGGGCAGGAACGGAATAAATCTCCCAGGTTTAGAAAAAATGGGTAAATGATTACATAAAAAAAATTAACAGATGGGCCCGCCTAAAAAAATATGATTTTCTACAAATGATTGCATTCTCTCCCCTTTGGTGTGAAAAGTAGACTCAAGAACACTTTTAAATAATTTGTTCAATTTGTTCCACAGCCAAAGAAAAGCGGCTTGGTGGAAATTCAGATTCATTAAAACTTAATTAATATGCATCATTATGTAAATGAGGTTGCAGTTAATGAGTTCTTAAAAGAAGCCTTCCTTAATTAGTTCACTTTTTAATGGCATCATCATTTATCTTTTTTCTTTGAAGCAGAATGACGCGAGGAACTAGCCGTTCCCGAAAGTGCTAAAATTTTCCATTTTTTAATTATTCGTATTTCCTTAATTTTTATATGATTAAGAATGCATTTAGGGAAGTAAATAAATGAGGAAAACTTAGACCTTTTTTTCAGACTCGCTTATTTCCATTAAAACAGAGTCTCTGTAGATGGCGGAGTGTTTAAAAAGTTAAAGGGAAAGAATCTTCTTACAAAACAATCAAGACTGTCTCACAATTACCTCCTCGGCTTCTGTGAGTAACTCCATTTCACTAAATCTGAGCAGTCTGTTAATTGGTCTCTCCAGTTGGTCTGCAGTATACATAACACGCTTCCTGACTGTCTACGGTTCCTGGGATTCATACTGCAAATAAAAAGAGGATTGTGGTCATTTCCTTACGTATTCATTTACCCGTTTATTTGTTTACACAATCAGCCTCTTGTTTTTCTCTTTCTGTTTTTAGCCAATCATTTACATCAGACGTACTCGGTGAAAATGTGCTAATGGATGAAATTAGTAAGCTAGCTAGCTTTTAGTTCAGCACGTCGGTTGGGCTAAATGTGCAGGGTTATAATTTAGAAACGCACGATTAAAGTCGTGCATCTTTTTTGTTTGGTTTTGTTTTTAAAGATCATCTTTTGCATGCAATAACAACAACGTGTTTCACTTCCGCAACTCGTAAAACGCGGCGCTCAGGTGAAGTGGAGATCAGGTTTTCTCACACACAGGAAAAGTTAGGAATAATAAAACCTTGCAGTAAAATGTGTCACACGGACATAAAGCTGTCGTGTCATCAGACGCTGATGCTCACAGGCATGATAACGGCATAAACTGTATGATTTGAAGCTAGTGTACGGTGTGTGTGTGTGTGTGCGCATGTGTGTGTGTGTGGACGGGGAAAGCAGTGTTTTATGTTCTCGTTCTCTAACCATCACTCTGTTGCTAATTGATAACCACTGGCATTTGATCAGGCAGCCTTCAAATAAGAAATCTATCTTTGTATTTTGTATAAGAACACCATCTGTTGTTGCAGATCTACATTCATTAAATTTAATTTCTCAACCCTGGAATAAGATTTTAATTGTCCATTGTTACTGGAGGATTTCCCCGTCGTCTCCTCCTGGTGTTTATTTATATATTTTAGAGAATTTGGAGGTTGTTGGGGAACAGGTTTTGGTGTTTGTTTGTTTACCAATACTTGTTGATGCAACCCTGCCAGTTTCTATACGGTGAAATTGACGTGTAAAATAATATCACCTGAACATATACAATGTATAAAAAGCTGATAATAGTACATATTATTTGTTTTGCGGAAAAGTGAAATCTGCAGGTTTTGTGTTTATTTTATTGCATTTTAGAGCGTTTACTGTGTGAGGAAGGAAATGAGAAATTAGTGTATTTGGACACATTTCTCGCAGGTTGTTATTGGACGTTTTGAGCAGTAAATGGTTTGGCATTTGGTGTTCTGTGAGGAGAGACAGTGGGCAATGTGTTAACTACACACAGGACAGTCGAGCGAAAAGCAAACGCCCACCGAATCCTTCAATCTGTCATTTCCTCTCGCAGCTCCAAAACAAGATAAAAATAAAAGCAGCACAAAACAGACTTATTACTCTTTGAAATAATGCTCTTCACAAGTTCCTGCTGGCCTGTCTCTAGAAACACGTAGCAGTGAGCATATTGTTTAGGAAATAAGTAGGTCTCATTTATTTTTTATTTACCATGAATGTTTAGATTGTAATTTATGGTAAGTTTCAATAACTCCAGAAACATTATATTTTAAAATTGTATTAGAAATCTACCTTGCTTATAGATAATGTTTTCTTGTAGCACTATTTTTTGTGTCATTAAATTAAAATTAAAAACCAACCAAAATATTATACAGTAATGTAATAATGTAAATATGAATAATTCTGGACTGTTTTAAATGCTTCCAGTAATTGAAACAATCCAATGAATTTTGCAGTATGAAGGTTACTTGATGAAGGTTCTTTCTTTCTTTCTTTCTTTCTTTCTTTCAATACCTCTATTTTTGTGTGGTACAAATTGCAGTATTGCACTAAACACAATAGTACTGATTATTTGCACCACTCTAAATTGTTAGAACCATTAATAATAACAGTAACAATTTTCTCCATGAATTTGCTTTCAACACAATAAAATGTACAGTGAGTAAAACAGTACATAGAAAATTATACCATAACCAAATGAAGAATTTAATCTGGAGCTACAGAAACACTAAATGAACCATAAATAAATATAAAATGAAAGAAAATAAATTTGCCAAGAACCAGGAAGTAATTTTTTTTAATTCCACCTGAACAAATCAGACCATGTTCATGATGTTTATTAACTCATGTTTTGTTTTGTTTTTGCTGTGGCAGGTGGAACAGCTGCTGGTCATTAGATGAACTGAAGAAAAATCCTCAGTCCTGACAAGAGACTTCATTTACCCTGTGTGGCCTCTGTGAGAGACGGAGAGATGGAGAGACGGAGAGGAGTAAACTGCTGTAATTGAATGGTTCATTTGGACTCTGATGCTTAAATAGAAGGTTTTTGACACAAAGTAGCCTCGGGTTCGATTGCCATCACCTCTGGGTTTTGCGTAAGACAAAGATCTGTACTGCCTGATACAAGCATTTTACATTAACAGTTAACTATGCATGAGAGCGGAACCCTTGTGGTTTCAGAGACCACTCTGAATAAAGAATAGACAACCTGCAAAATTTAGCTTAATAGAGTCACAAAAATGAAGTGGGGAGTTTTAGCAGTGAACTCTGACTCCAGAGATTTGCCGCGATGTTTGCGGTACATCAGGGTTGTGTACAGATGTTTGAACACGATTCTCAGAATAAGTTTGCGCTTCCTCCTGTTGTTACAGACACACAAGTTTTACTTGCATTGAGGATTCTGTAAGATGTCAAATGACTGTTAATTATGACACTGAAACCAGTAGCAGAGATAACTGAGCAATGTGTAAAGTTTTAGAAGTTACAGTTTTAGAATAAACTCTTTGTTTACTGTGTTAGGAGTAGAAAGATTAGAAATCAGAAGTTAGTTATTTCATCAACGTTGTTACAGTCATGCTGATTTTTGCATCGTTTTTATAAATATAAATAGCTAAACTCAATTAGACACGCAAAACTAGCTCAATATACAGAAAAGTCAATGGGTTTTTTTGCTCATAAATGTGTGAAATAAACTGAGGTCATTTTTTCTATTGTGAAAGTGTTATTCCAGCTCTATTTTTCCATATGTATAATAAAGTGACAATGCTGAAAACAATACAGTGGCGAACTTAATATTTATACATTATATTTACCACACTTATTCAAATGATCTTTGCCAAAAAAGCAAACTTTCAAACACACAATTATCATAGTGCTTTATTTAGAAGAGACGCACTTTAGAATCGGCTCTCAAAGAAAACAATCTAATTTATTTTAAAGCAAATCCACATGTGATGAATTATTTAAAGCAACTGGGATTGGAATGCCATCAAATCGCAGAAAACAAAGCTTTGCCCCTTGCTGAAGAATTTCTGTTTGAGGAGCAGAGAAAGAGATGTTTAATGCTAAACAAAGAGCGAGCGAGCGCGTAAGAGAGAGAGGGAGAGAGATATCTCAAACTGCTTATGCAAAAATAATTGGTAACCTCCATGTACTGTTCTGCGCTATTATTCAAATCTCGCCTTTGTTGGCCCTGTTTACAGGATGTTAACTGGTGCATTTTCACCCCAGAGTGGACCCCTATTCTTCTCTCTGTACACTTTATTCTCACAGCTGTTTGATTTTCAACTGCCAAGTGTAGTTTATTTCTGTCTTTGTTTGTTCTTTTCATCTGTATTTGGGCCCCAGTTCTCCATATAAATGACACATGCTATCACATGGCTAACCTAGCTAAAAAATGCTCAGAAAACTAAACGAAATTGCTTTTAATGACATAACTTTTTAAGCAATTCCAATCATCATTTAATAGAAATTTTAAACTATCGTGCAAAATTTTCCACTTCATATTATATAGGGAAACGCCAGCACAAATGACCTATTTATGCATGTTTATGTATTTTTGCATTTCTGCATGTTGTATGTTCTGTATCTGTGTCACTGCCAAGCACCAGAACAAGATAAGAATCGCTGTCAGTCGGTAAGCAGGTAGCGCGAGAAGAAAAAAACGAGCTATAAATACCAAATGTGGTGTAGCAGGTAAAGTTTGGCGCCGTTCTCGCCCACTCTTCCCCAGCTGGAAGCAGGTGAGAAGGGGGGTGGCAGCAGGAGTTTCCTGCCATCCAGCGCTCCGAACCTGCGGGTTTACGCTGGGCTGAGCGCAGGTGGGCGCACCTCCACTCCCGCACGGCTTCGGAGACGGGTTTGGGGTGGGGGGGGCGAGCTAGCCCAGACAGGCAGGCCCGCTCAGGCAGGAAACAGCAGAGGAAGCCACGGGGCAGGCAGAGGAGTCAGAACGCGCCGTGTGTGCACACGCTAACACACACGCTAACACACACACGCTTCTCAGGGAAACGGTGCCTTAGAAGTCACATCAGGCTGTCTGACAACAGTGTCCCAATTAGGATGCCCCATAAACAAGGGGAAGTGGTGCTTCCCTTGGGACAAACCTCACCCCCACTTCCATTGCTTCCCATCTCCACTAAAACATGCCATAGATTGCAGGATGCCACTGTATATCAAGCACTCTAAAGCGCCAAAGCCATTTCTGATAGCATAAGGTGTCACTTAGGAAAGCATTGGTTCCCCTCTGAATACAGGCTGCTTGGGAAACTTACTTATCCAACATACCAAACCTGCAGCCCACACAAGCCCAAACCCAGCCAATTATCAGCACTTCCCATCCGGATTTCAAAGCAAGGTGAGAGGAAAAAGTCATCGTGTGAACTTTGATTATGGAAACTCAGTAAATCTCAGCAAAGCATGAGATTTAAATGGCGACTCTGAGATCATAAATATGATTTTATTCAATCACAGAATGATGTTTCTGCAACTATGAGCTCTTTTATAATGCGGAGCGATTTTTTCATTAAAGCTTTATGTTGTATGAAGGTCATTTTAAAACTGTTTCGGAAACTTTTTAATCATGCATTCATACGCATTTATTTTTGCTGTTTTTCATATGCACGCTTCGTAAATGTTGTTGTTGTGCCCTTGTCCAACAGCCAGACATTCAGTCTTAGAATATGAAAATCCATCATCAAATATATTTATTTTTTAAACTGATTATTAAAACAAAAACTAAAATAATCAACAGTTTTATTCTTTGCGTGAAATGATTTACATATGTCTTAGGCCTTTTGATTCCAAAATGTTTAAAATGACATTTCCATCAAACATAACACATAATTTAGCATGTGATTAAAATGACATTTTTTCCTTCAGAGAAATGACAGTTTGGAAAAAAATTGCAATGGATGCAAATCTGTGATGCATGTTTTTGTGTTACTGGACACATTGCTAGCGGACAAATAAACTAGCGAGAACGTGAACATTTTATGTGTGTTTTAAGAGAGCTTGTTTTCTTAAAGTCAACAGGGCCAAAGGTGTCTTCTCAGAAAACGGCTGCATCGACTGCTTAACGCATTTCTAACGAGCTGCCGTTGTTTCTCAGGAATGCTTTGGAGATCAGTCATGCCACTGCAAGGAATATCGCATTTACATGCCTGCATCATGCATCACTCTGATGCACCAGACACCTTCTCTTGCAAAATGAAGAAACGACTTGTTATAATTCACAAAGAAAGATTAACATACTTCTGCTGATGTCATAAAAGTGTGCCATGTTTGGTTGCTTCTGCGAGGGAGCAAAGCAAAGATCAAATTTACCAGAAGCAGCGATAGTTCCACTCAAAGATCTGCGCTAAAGTAAGACTGATTATGCTGTCTCTGAAATATTTGTGTGTAAGCAAAAGAGCAGCAATCATGTATAAACGGGAGAAAAACAACAAGATATGAAATACAGGCTGTCTATTCTGAATAATAAAGACACAAAATATTGAAACTCATATGACCACCTTAAAACTCCCGTTCAACTTATATGAGTCTATCAAATACCTCCCACCGCAGTGAATTGTAGACTTGTGCAGCCGCAGAGGTGAGAATAGGATGTGATGAAGTTTTGCGCCGACTGAACGTGGCTGTTTATAGGGGCTGGTGAGACCAAACGCTGTTCAGTCAGTCGGTATGAGTCTGTCGAGTCCTGAGGAAAAAATACAGCCTCTGTTAGCTCTCCAGTGAAGTGTCCCAGAGTAAGTCTCTGATCTGTGATCACACTGCAAGTGTGAATTTTAAATTAATCTTAATTTAACAAGCCTCAGCGCAATCATACGCAAGAATATATCATACAGAGGGGCTAATTGAATATTTTCTCGAGCGTCAATATGTTACTATTTCACTTTTTTTCATTTAATATTCATAAGAGCGAACGGGGGTTTAACATATTATAGTGAAAATTTTAAAGGCTCCTTTTCCTAAATAGCGAATTTGAATCGTTTTTTGTAATCACCAACTTAGACCAGTAAGATATTATTATAAAAATTATTTTAGCTTTAGCTGATTATATTTTTGCGACTGATTAAATCCTCAGCCTTTCTGACTACAAAGGCCGTCACCCCAACCTGCCTAAATTTGCATAAACATACAGTATGTGTCCCCAGTGTTTATAGCGTTTACTGAACAATCTCTGCTAAAAAAAATACTGTCCTCATTAAGATTCAAAACTCATCCAGTACCAAATATACACAAATGAGGCCAGCGACCTTTAAAATGAGCTATTGATACGCTCAGTTTCCACCACTGAAACCTGGCTCTCCGCGCAGTCCAGGCTGACACGCACCCCTAATTTGATTGGCATATTCTATTTATTATCACGCAAGCAGATCTTCGCCGCTATTTGTTTTCGGGGCGGCCAATAAACACCCAGCCTGGGCTGTGATGTCACTGGCGCAAGTTGAATATACACAAAGTGGCTTGGCACGTTTAAATAAATAGCTCCACAGTTGTCGTCAGGTAACAATCTGAAAGCTAGAATTTCAATTCTAAACCTTCCTTTTTTCCTGTCAGATAATTTGGTTGATCCAAGAGGCAAATGCAACGAGCCTCTTAAGTTCCTGAGGGTTACGGGTGGAGGGGAAGCATGGATAGTCTTGCTTTAGACATCCACTCTCTCCCCTCCGCTGCTGGGAGATCATTAAAGACATTTATGGCTCTGTAGACGACTCCAATTCGCTTTGATTCAAACTGATTTAGGTCTGGAGTTGATCTGTCAGTGTATGACAAATGCTGAAATAAAAAACGAATAAGCTGGCAGCAAAAGACAGACATGCTCTGAGGTCAGAGATATCAGCACAGAGATCTCTCACGTTATCGTGTATAATTAAGATGCTGAGTTGCGTTAAATAGGAAATCATCGGATTATACAGAAGCGTTGCGTTCAGCGTGTTTGCAAAGACAAACGGCCGTTTTAGGGGTAAATACGACAGCCAGTGGTTAGAGACTGTAGTTTTACCAGCGTGCATATTTTAATCCCACCGACTGGAGTTATTGTCTGTTACGGATGTGTATCCTTTAGGAAAAGTGGAGGAATTGTGCTGGATATCAACAACATTAGCAGGAGAGCTGTTCTTGCTGCATTTTAATCAACTTTTCCTGGATTGAATTTCAGAAATGTAATTCTGCCCTCCACTGGCACAAAAAAGGTGCACACAGAAAGCAAGGCACTTCCTGTCTAAATGACTGTGTGTGTGTGTGTGTGTGTGTGTGTGTGTGTGTGTGTTTTCTATCATGTGGTCCAATCAAGGATAGTAAAACTCACACACATGCATGGTGGGACTAGCCAGCAGAGAAATTGATTATTAAACATACTGAACAATGTTTTTTTAAATGTAAAACAAAAAGTGAGATGGT
>JBAJNP010001112.1:995-69017 GCA_036877545.1 Yasuhikotakia modesta
ATATACTTGAATTAATGTCAGATTAGTAAAAAGCATATTGGAGGATATAAAAGTGTATTTACTGATGTTACACATGTTCACTTAGACATACAGTTTATATGAATAACTGTTACGCTTAACATTTAAGTGGCAAGGGAAAAACTAGTATCGTTACTAGTATTGTACAAGAGCTTAACAATCAACATTTTTGCATGATGCTTTATGTAAAATTCAAAAAACATAAGACCTTCATAGACTTGCATAGAATAGAGCAAATCCTTGTCTGATAATATGGCAGAAACAGGGCTGCTATGAATTCCTAGACCCCTGACTGTATATTTCACCCTACATCAATGCTTCTAGAGTCTTTCTCACCTCAGACACTTGTAGCTATGGAAATGGGCCGACAGCAACAGTTGCTATAGGATTAGTCAGTAAAGTTTTCATAAGGTGGGACTTAGCAAAGAATTGGTGGCTGGTACTTGTGATCTGTGGAATCCTTTCTTTTATGTGAGTATTTACTTTTTAAAGGAAATCCACTCATCTGTTTTATTGTACAGTTTCTTTGGGTCAGCACATTCCCAAGAATGACTTAAACACAGTGCTATGTGATTTATAAAAACACTCACTGTCAGCTGTTAGACTAACTTCACTGGAGAGTTCAAGTTCTCTGCTTAGCTGTGCTGCTTGACTGTTTGCTGTGGATACTTTCTATAACCACTGTGTTGTAACAGCTGTGTCAGGAATCTGCTCAGGGTGTGTGTACATTGGCATGACATAGCTGTGCTGTTCTGAGGAGATGTGGTGACTGCAGGAATTAAAGAATGGATAAAGCATGTTCCTGCTGCTATAGCATTCACAGCTTCCAATATTCTCCTAGAAACTAAATCCGACCCTCCTATCATACTGATTCAACACCAACCTGTAATTTAAACTTCACCTGGAGCTATTAGACTACAGTGTTGATTTAAAAAAATATGCGTAATGTGGCATCTGCACGTGTGCATTAATTACAATGTACAAGCATTTTTATTTCATGAATACATGAATATATGAATAAATAAGATGAATGAGTTCTGTATCTAATGAACTACAAACATTTGTGTTTATAATGTCAGGCAAAGTCATTTGTTTGCATATATAAGTAAACTTTTTAAAATTAAAATGCTAAGAGATGTTGCAAACTAGTGAGATGTGATGCAATGATCAAAACTGTCTGGCTATATGTGCATGTTGATAAACAATTTAAAAAATTGCATATGAAATGCTGGAAAGATCGCTGTGTGAACCCCTCAGTCAACCTTGAACAGAGGGACCACTTAACCACAACATGAACATTCTGTGTACTTTAGGCTAAATGTATTTTATATTATTTATATAAGCAATATAATTACTTATTTAATGTTTCAATTTTTTTCTTTCCACAACAATAATAGAGTTTAAATGTTTTCAAATTCTGCTTATTTGGGGTATTTCTTAGCACAAATTAATATGAGAAATTAATTTCGATCTATCTGCTTAAGTGGGATATAAATTAATTCAATGATTGGAGTAAAAAATGTCTCAGGGATCGACAGACCTAAAACAAACAAATGAAACAACTGCCTGTTCATCAGCATTTCATACCAAGTGTAGAGAATTTTTTACAATTTGACATCACAAGATGATTCATTTCCACAGTATGAAGGATTTCAGAGATGAGAACTGAATCACAGTTGCAGAGCCAGTACTGTAGAATTTAGTACATTTATAACATACATACAATTCACACCAAGAAACAGCCATACGGCCAAATGACCTTAATGCAGGAACTGCATGAACAGTAACACTCGATCCCTGTTTATGGGTTTTGAAGTCCAAATGCTCTCATCATATGCACAATTAACTCAGTCAGCGCCCAAGCTCTCTAAAGCCGTTGTCATAACTGTTGCATCCGCCTGCGGCCATTACGGGGTCAAAGGTTACTGGGGCGTTCTACATAGCCAGAGCATTAAACACATGTGTTACTCTTTTCCAGTCTGTCTGTTCTCATATTTGACAAATTAAGGTCATTTCTGTCATAGATGCCTTCAAGCAGTGTGACAGTAATGATGTTTGTCAGTACTTTGCCATTACTTTGTTCTGTAAGGTGTGCCCATAATGTAAGGGTTAAAATTAAAGAGCTTATTTCAGCTTTTGTGCTTTTGTTATTTGAGGCTGCCAAGCTGGTTGAACCTGAAGTTAATTTGTTTTAGGTTTTGCAGGTCACTTTGCAGAAATTCCTAAGGAAAGAGCCAGATCACACAATTTAGCCCAGTATTAGCTGACCGGCGCAAGAGTCTCTGAGGAATCATGAGTTTAATCTATAATAAAATAAAGCTTAGCATGGAAAGACTGAAATGCATAGAGTAATGTTTGTTCTGTTGACTTACATTATGTGGTAAATTCTCTCTATGTAATTTAGAAACACTTCAAGATTCAAGAACTTGCAAGACTTTAAATGTTTGCTATACAACTTTGGTAGCAGTAATTGTAAAAAAAAATAGGTTTAGGCTAATTGGCTTTTTGGAGAGATTTTAGGTCATGCTTGACACCTTAAATCAAGATCTCCAGCTGGGGCTTAACTGCCACAAGGACTACACAGGTTTGTCATTAGGCCAAATGAGCCATGGACTTCACAGCCCAAACCACGCCAACACAATGTGTTAACATACTTGATACTGTGCCAGAGACGATCTGTCGAGCAGGAATGCAGTGTCATTTATTGACAGAATTTGGTGTTTTTAAATACAAAGCACAAATTTAGATATTTTGGGCCAGAAATGGTTTTTGTTACAACTGAAAACAATGTGTGAGGGACACAATGACTGTTTCCATAGCCAGTTGTGACTATTGAATATTATAATGTGAGATAAATGGCCAGTACTGTAATGATGATTCATTATCTTTGTGTATCCAGTTTTGAACATGCATTTTAGATGTAGATGTTTTATGATCACACAATACTCAACCACGTAGGTACACCAAACTATTTTGATCAGTTGAGTATCAGTGAATAATAACAGTGAATATCACAAAATAGCTGCATTTTATGATCTGTTCAAGGATCAGTCTGAACAGTTTTGAAAATGAACCACTTGTAAAAATAAGACCAAAACATTAATAACAACAAATCTTTTTACATAATTTATATGATATTCTCATACTGCCTTTTTAAACCTTCTACTTCACAAGCCAGAAAGAGTTATATATCTGTGATCGCCAGCTATGGATCTGTGCCTGATAGCAATGATCCCATTGCTATCTGGAATAATCTGAGGCGCATATTGTTCCAAATTCCCCCTTTCCCTAGTCTCAGTGGGACCCGCTTCCCCCTGTGTTTTCCACAGCCTGGCACGGCAGCCAGCGAGAGTGCTGCTAATGTATGTGCATCATGCCTCCAGGGCTAATCCAGCACCTCGTCTGCTTCTCTGTAAAAACAGTCAATGATGCATCAGACAACAAAACCAATGAGCTGTTCCTCCAGCACTGGAAGGCAGCACCGCTGTGTGCAGCAAGAGCAGCCGCTGTCAACAATGGCGCAATAATTAAATGCGATAAATTATACATGGCGAGGGAGTGGCCCTGAGTGACAGGAGCAATGAGAGCCATTGTGTTGGCCCATAGCAAGAGGGAGGTGAGCCAATAACATCACAGGCTTACGCCATTTTTAACTGTTTCAGGTGGCCCTGCAGATGAGCTGTGTGTGGGTTTTTAAATGTGACGCTGTGACATGAGGCAGACATGTACTGTGAGAGCAAGCAGAAGGTGACTGTTGGGAGGCTGAGCGTGTCGCTAAGGGGATATTGGCATTAGCAGGTTATGGGAGGGGGGTTCTCGTTATGAGGATGAAGCACTTTGGGAGGGCAGTGATTATACCTGACATTTTTACAGCCCTGGTGAGGGCAGGAATGTTACAGGAGGGTGGTAGTTATGGTCCACTCCACAGAGGGAAAGATGGTACCCTCTGGCCCGGTTTTCAACTTTCCTCCGAGAGCCGGGTTACTTATCTGGCCAGCCAGGCAAATGAGTGAGCCCACTCTGCCCCCAGTGGTGAATACTGGTGAATACTGTTGTATGAATCCCTGCATGCATGGAAAGGTCATTGAAGTACAGGATAGTTGTGTGGTTTTCCTCAAACAGACATGTGCATCTAATTTTGAAAAATATGACCCACCTAAATGTTATGTCTGGACGTTTCTGAAGGCAAGACCTATCAATTGTTAGAATAATAAATGTAAATGTTACTAATACAAAAACATTTATATAAAGTATATACATGTTTTTTTGTTAAGAGGGGCAAATTTGAGTTTAATTTAATAAGAGATGATGGTTTGATTAGCCGTTTTTAGATTATTCCTCTGTTTTTGGTTTTAATCTTTTCAGTCAGCATTCACAGAGGATAGATATTAATGTAATCCTAACCTCCTCTCCCACATGACTGTATATTACCAAATATAATTAAACCATAATGATGTGATTACTGTGAACACAGACTGCAAATATTAAAACTGTTACACTTATAATTTTGCAGACGTGTGGCTGCTGAGAAAAAAAGTCAAAAAGTCAAAAAGTGGTTGGCATGTGCAATCAGACTCTCCATTTGTCACAGTTACGCAATGTGAAGTAAACACACGAAGCAGGGCTTTCAGCTATCATAGGTTAACGCTTTTTTCAGTTCAACAACTTTGACATCTGTTTCGCACCTAAATCTCTCATGGTTCACAAACAACCGCAACACGTCATCTTGCTGTGTTACAGCTTCCTATTGAGTCACACTGCATCTGACTCTTTGCGAATAGAAACAGTTCATCACACACACACGCATTTCTCATACGCATGTACACATGCACACACCTACTATCTCACCCTCACTGTTTCTCCTGCTAAGCTGGGTGGCAGAATCTGTGTTGGGTTCAGGAATGCTGATGCGGTTTGCACCCTGCCTGGCATGCGAATAAGTGCACGCCTGCCAGTATTGACTTCTAGCTCCCCTCCAAAAGCGCTGTACCAGCCTGCACGCGGCAGGGGCTGCTCTGCCATCACATGCTTCAACCAGACTTTGGGTGTCTGATGACAGGACTTCTGCCGTTTGAGTACCACGGCGTGCGCGTCTGCAAATGTGAAGCGCATAGCAGGCGGCCTGCGCTTGCCAAATGTGCACTTTCTTGGCCTGTGGAGACATGCTTCGCCACAGTCGGCGGTCTGTCAGATCAGTGGGGTCCTTCTGTGTTAAATGTGGTCACATTTGCATGCAGATCGGGTGGCATGCCATCCATCTTAATCTGCAGGGATGAAGAGTACAGACAGGTGAATGCTCTGAGCTAAAGTCCAAAAAAACTGTCAATCTGTAAGAATGAAAAATGACGCCAGAATTTTCTAAATCTCTGGCTACCTTTGTGGACTGCCATGGCTTATCAACAAAGATTCTTGCTGGTCTGGGAAGAGAGTTAAAAGAAGCAGCAGGGGTCTTTAAAGTTTATCTCTGCTGAGATTTTGTATCAAGGCAGGTGTGTATCTGTTTTGGGAATGGGGTAAGAGAGGTAATTTTATGCGTATTGAACTTGGGCCACTGAAGTACAATCAGAAGCATCTAGTGGGAAGTAAATAAAGTAGGATGACCTTTGGAGTTGTAGTCTAGAGGAACAGGAATTCCACATTAGGGGCAAGTTCAATCACAATGAAAATGCTCTTGTTATTTACTCACCTCCATTTTGTTTCAACCCCTTATCATTTTGCTTTTTTATAGGGCACAAAAGAAGAAATTCTGAAGTCATCACACTTCACTTACCCATACAATGACTGAATGACTACGCTTTTCATGCACCAAAAAATGTCTTATGTCTTCAGATAGTCATATGAAAAACACTTTTTACATCATTATTCGCTGAATATCTTCCCAGCTGAGGCTCTCAAGCCTCATTCATTCTGCATATCTAAAAACATGAGAATCAATGACATTTTTTAATCTGAATGCAAGTGCACATGAGATTTCAGAAGTTTGGCAGAGCTGAAGATAAGAGTGAATAGAAATGTATGAATAGGAAGTATGTTACTAGCATAAGGCTGTTGTATGACTTCAGAAGTACTACTTTCATGATACTTTAAAGGGACTTTGGGTGTTTTTTGAAGCTCGTCGTCCATTGTTCCATTATGAACTGTATAGTAAAAATAGTTGCATAAATGTTTCACAAAATATGCATCTGCTTGAGCAAACTGTTCCTTTAGAAGTTTAGAGCATTGCCACTAAGAAGTTGTTGTTGTCATAGATTATTTTCATGATCATAATCATCATTTAAAGCCAAATAATGTTTTTTTAAATATATAAAAACAGCCACTTTTATCCCTGTGAAAACCACTGTGGTCTTTAGCTGGCAGTGTTGCATTTTCATGTTTTAAGTATGTTTCCACACAGAGCAGAGTCAGCTGTTACTTTTAAAAGCCAATGTACACTTACACTCTGTGGCCCTTGTTTGCATTCGTAGAGAATGGCCTTCCTCTCACTCATTAACCTTTCCTAATACCCTGCATGTATTAATAATGATCTGAGGAAAAGGTCAACACATCCCAGCATGCCTTGCAGCACCAGCACCCCCGCTCCCAGCAATTTACTTCCATGGTGAGAGAGACCGCCGTCAACCGCTCATTACAGGAAGCGTGTGCAATTTCTCCCCCAGGTACAATGTGGTTGTGATTCTAGTGTTCCTCCGTAGAGAACAGACAGTAATTTGGAATGATGTTTGGATGCGATGCTAACAAGCCTGCCTTATATGTAAATACATCTGATTTGTTGTCCAATGCAAACTGACAGGGAAACTCTGTGGCTTGACTCAGTCATACTTGTGTTTCATAACACTGGAATTTTAATTGTAGGAAAGGCCAGGAAATGCTAACCTAAACCAAAATCAGGCTAACCTAAACCAAACAATATATACATTTTATAGTTTATGTAAACAACATTCATAAGCTATATTATATGGATTAAAAAAAAGCATGTGGCATGGTACCAGCATGTTTCTATATCACTCATGGGAAAGCATGTGGCAAAACATACAGAGAATGAGTTAATGACTTTTTTAATAATAATAATGAAAAAAAATTTTAGCAGGTGACTGCCTCTACTGACACTTATCACTGGTATGTCATGCTCCCAGTATTGTGTGATGGAAATTATAATTCTTTAATATCAGGCTTGCAATTACTGCTCAGCAATTACTTAACAATGTCAGCATAAATAATCACAGCTGTTTACGACTATTGGCACCAAGTGGGGAAACCAGTGTGACAGGAAATTTCTGTAGCGGTTTCCTGTTAAAATATAGATATGAGTTTGTTAACAGTCTTACCTGTTAGCGCACTGACAGCACTGTGTTGAATTACCCCCAAAAAGTAAACAATGTGAAAAAACAAAATGTGTGGTTTACTGTGCAGTGTACCATTTCAAAGCTACGGAACTGGAATGCTGCTTCTATCAGATGACAATGTAAAATCATGGTTCAGTCATTTTTGGTGCGTCACTTAATTTGTTTGTGAAATCTCAACTCATAACGCAGGATAAACAGCACGAGGTGAGCAATCAAATTAAGCAAAGCAATTTAAACAAAGGAAGACAATCATTTTTCTTGATAAACCATTTGTGTAAACCATGCTGTTGAAGCTTAGGGGGAGCTTGGCACACAGCAAAACATGCAACGTAATGTTGTTTACACTTGCAGACATCAGTCTGCTTGTCAGCTCTCGTCAGGTATCAATCTACGATGGATTGATACTAAGGACCATTATGCAACTGCAGTGTGCCTCTTCTGAACAAGTATGTGTTATCTAGCTGCTTTGCTCTTTAACTGTTCTTTTCTCCAAACTTAATTTGAGTGCAGTAATTGCAGGGACAGTCTCACTGGAGCAGCAGAGAGTTGTTAACTCAAGGGCGTAATGGTGATAAAGTAAGATTGTGATCTCAATAACTCTCCAGGTCCGCTTCCATCCCAACTCGGGATTAAAACTGCAACGTGTGCATAACACAACTGACGTGATCCTAAACATTTACCTTATTCCAAAGTTTAGCAGCTACCAGGGTTCTATGTTTTCTTCAGACATGGTACCACCATGTACCACATTCAAACAGAACCTTGCTCATTGGTGACGTACTACCATACTGCGGTGCCACAACAGTAGTTTTTGTAAGGTTAGACAGGGCAAGTATGTCTGTCGCTTTATGTAGTAAGATAACGCCTGCAGTGTTATGGAACATGACTAGCTTATATGACACTGTACATGACGTCAGGAAGGGAATTTATCATACCGTATTCTGTTTCATGTCTTTATACAGTAATACAAACAGGCATTATCAGGTCACCTACTGGTGATGTGTCTCCAGATCTGTCTGTAATCGGTGTGATTAGGCAGTTGTTGTCTGGAATGTCACACTTTACTCACAGATTTGCTTGTAGTGATAGAGTATGTAAGGACACGATGGCTGTGAGAAAATGCTAATGTAATGTGAGCCAGTTTAAGGCTAAAAAAACAGTGGGCAAAGTTCACATTTTTTAACTTCTCACCAGGTGACTTAAGGACTGCTCTCTCTCTCTCTTTCTCTCTCTCTCTTAAGAAAGAAGTTATTCTGTTCACAGTTAATTCTGCTCATTCTTTGCTTTTTAAACAGGAAATGATTATGTTCTCAGACAATTAAAGGCTCATTTCTGTTACATGAACGTTAGTGTTGTCTATATTTAAACATCACTGTTTCATAAGCAACTGTAAAAATGAACTGTATGGAACTGTGGCATTTTGACATGATAACCTCCTATGGAGACCAACTTGGTGACTGTTTCAGTCCTTTTTATACAGTAAAATTGTCTTAACAACCCACTCACATCTCACATAAGCTGTTTTTTTATCTACAGACTTGCTTTTTTATCTCTTGCTTACATAACCAAACCCCTCTGCACTCTGCTTGGTAACAAAGTGTCTCAAAATGTCTCTGTCCTTAGTTTAAAAACATTGTCTGTTCAAAGATTATTTCTATATTTAATCTTTAAGGGCCCTTCTTTGGCATTTGAGAAGGTATGCATGTGCCTCAGCAGCTGTAAACAAAGCTTGTGTTTGCACCAACTGTCAGATCTAATTGTATATCCTGCAGGGACGTTCTAGGGTTAAATTAACCTTGTCCGGACACTTGAAGTGACCTCCATCTTGGCTGGTGTTTTTTGCAGGGTCCTTGCATCAACAAAGTCTAGAGTGGGTTGTTTACTGTCCCAAACAAACAATTGGTCAGTGTAACCAGCCTGACCGGACTTATAATGCTGCAAACAAAGATGATGCTGGGGTCTATAGGAAAAGTGAACATTGCTTTGCTAAAACAACAAAAAATGAGAACAAATCACCCAAATTTGTATATTCATGCAGTTGTTTTAATACAATTAAAGTCAATTGTGATTAAAGGCTGTAAATCTTTTTATGAGTTTGGTTACCATTGAAGCATATAGTCTACAGTAAAAGTTCACATTTGTTTACTACATAATCACAGCATTTATGCAAATAGTTTGTGTAAAGCGTTTTTTTTTCACAATGAAGGTAAACCATTTGCATATTTTTACAGATGAATATATTGTACTTAAAACAGAGTAATATAAACTAGTTATGAAGAAGGACCCTTTAATAACTATTTTCAAATGTGTGGTAAACATTGTGCATAGTGGTAGACAAAGTTTTGGTTTGTTGACAAATTTCATGCTTTATGGGGTTGAACTGAATGTGAGTTTTATACATTTATGAGGTGAAGACAATTACACAAAAAGGATATGTGGAGATTCTGTAAAAGATTTATGGTAAGCAAATGCCATCAATCTTTCAGACCTGCTTTGATTTATTAGCATATGTTGTGCTTGTCATGTGTCAAGTAACAGATGCCTAAAAAATTAGTGTTTAAATTGTGCGGATGGTCCTTTGAAGCAGAACTGGGCTAGAATTCTTACTTGAGGGCAAAATCTTGATAGCTAAATAAGAAGGTGATGCTAAACTCTGCAGGACACTGGCCCTCCAGGAGTAGAATTGGGTACCCCTGGTCTAAAGCATTGGCAGACGAATGTTTAGACATGTACAGATATTAATTTTCATAAGAATAATAATATAAATTACTATATTTCTTTGACTTTTAAGACATGTTACCTAAAATATTCCATTCATTTGATTAAATTAATTTAATCATTTCTGCTTAGCCTAGCACAGCAGAATTTAAGGTACATGGTTGCTCTAGGCATCAATGTGCAAAGAACATAACAGCAAAAGCACATTCACCAATCATCTCAATCACCTTTATTTCCAATTGCCACGCTCCTATATGTTACAGACTTTTATTGTTTCAATGTGATGACCTGCTGTCAGTAAATGCAAATATTGAATCTTGATAACTGTTATGAAATTGGAGATAAATACAATGTACAGCCCTCAAGGAAATCTTATCATGGAAGAATGTGTCTATGTTAGGATATCATGTGTCATAGTATTAAAGAAATACGTGCACCAATGTTTGTATCCATTTGCGCAATTGCTTTTTCTGTAGAGAAACACAAGGCTGCAACATAGAAAATAGAAAACCATAGTGTACATAGCCAAAGCAAAGAGGCTGTTACATTGCAGACATTTGTTGTGTTCTGTCAGATTGTAAGTGGTAATGATAAAAAAATAGAATTAGTCCATGTTTCCCTTGAGGTTGCCAAAGCTACAGTGGTAAAAGGCCACTGTTCCCGTTATGAGAAACTGAGTGTATTGCCCATCTGGTTGGTTGAAAGCATACAGCACCATGGCAGGGCTTGATGTCCTATAGGCCTCTGCAATTCATCTTTTCCTGCTGGGTAATCAGAGACGAACAGGCTGCAACACTGGATGACCTGCAACTGAACCTTGGTGGCTGACAGATCTCCGTAACAGAATCTTTCATTTGAGGCTTTTAATGTATTTCATTCCGGACCAAAATGGATTGTCCTGCAGGATCAAGTGATGTCAAATTGATGTTTAGTCCCGTTGTGTGAAGAAAATAGAATGCGAGGCACTGCTGAAGCCACGAGCTGAATATTCTTTAGATGAGTCTTCCACATGTTTGATTATTAACCTTGCATGGAGGAAAGGTCATTGAAAGAAACATTGAAGATATTGTGTTGAGACTGATGCTTTAAGGAAAACCTAGAAAATGGTTTCCCCCCATGCTCTTAGGTTTTGTTTTCTTGAAACTTGAGGAAACACAATTGGGATATTGGACATAAGAAAAACATAAGAAAGAGGCCAACAGTCTCCATTTGTTTCTAATTTAAAATGTTATTGCTGTCTAGAATAAACAATTGACATATTACAATCTTATTTGTTGTTTTCTTTTCTAGATGTGTGTCTATTTGCTTTCAGGCATGTGTCAGCATAAGTTAAGCTGTGTCGTGTTCATAATGAAAGTGCCATTGCAGCAATGTCTATGTGAACGGCTTCACACAGGGCCCCAGCCAAGATTTTTTTGCCCAATAGATCAGGGCTGGCACACCAGCAAGGGCTCTGGAAGGTCATTCATTTTAACTTCACAAGTGCCAGAGGGTTGCTGCCAAGATTTGGTGATACAGTCTCAGCAAAGCCCTGCAGTGGGCTTCTTTCTCATGCAAACCCTACCCACTCCACACATGTTATCATGCTACAGTACACTACACTGTCCTATTTCAGCTAGGCCAGTGAGAAAGAAAGGTTTGACGATGTAACCAAAGCCCACCACAGAGAGGATGTGCTCAGTTTAGCACAAGGTTCACTTCCTGATAGCCCAAAGATCAAAGCATGCGTCCTGTTCACCTTGCATGTGAAATCAGCAGCGGGCCCACACCAAACCCCTGGTGAACACCTTGGCTCATTATGATTGGCTACAGCTGAAGCTAGGTCAGCAGGAAAGAATTGATAGTATACTTTTTGAGTGGGTCTTTGTATCATTTGGCTCAGCTGCTAAATAAAGGCCACATTTAAAGAATGCATACGTGTATGTGTTATTTCTGTTGGGCTGGGAGAAGGTAAGAATATGGTTAGATCTAGACCAGCTCTAGACCAGACCAAACTCTTTTACTGCCTCATAATTACCTACAGTTTAAGCAGTTTACAAATAAAGTTTGAACCCCATTTGAGTCCTACACAGGCCACAGCATGAGAACTGTACACTGTGTATATTGTCTTTAATTTGTTTACTCATGTTTGGAATTTCCATGCAGCTGTTTTGAGTGGCAACCTGAAATGGTTAGCAGACTGAACTATCTATGGAAGACACACATGAGCTCAGTTGTCCAGCGGCACTAATAAGAATAAGCTCTTGTTAAAGAGAGGTTATGATGGAAGCCTACATTTTCATTGAGAGGGAAAATGTTAATTAGACACAGCTGAAAAGACCCCACCACCCGCAGACACACACAGCTCATAATCCAATCCTGGCTTATAAACATCACTGGCAGTTCCTGCACCATCTTCCTGGGTGGCCAATCGTTCAGTCTATGAGAGGGTTTAAAGAGTAAAAAAACACAACTGTTATTCTTGGGTTCTAGTGGAACACACACTGCTCTCACCCTTTAAATAAAAGCAGTGGTCCGGTTGATATCCGCTCAAATGAAAAGCATTTGGGGAATGTTTAGTCTTGATTTAATAGGGACTTTTTAATCAAGTTGCTCGTTTTGGTGTAAAGCTGCAGTCACAAGTCAAACAGGGGCACGTCATCCTGCTGGCAAACAGATGCGTTTGATGTTTGTTTAAATACTCCTAAGTGAAAGTTAGGAGTTAGGATTTTTAAAGATTTTTGCCATCAGTTCTGGCCATGTTGAATAAAGGTTGTATTTACTAAGCTACTCCCCAGAGACATAGGGCTAGTTTTGGTATGTAGTGGAGATCTAGGGCCACGTTTAGTTAGCTGATGATGACTTTAAACTCTGAAGTGCTTGCACTTTAGACCACTTGTGACGCGGCTGTAAGTTATGAAACCATGCTGAGAGGACATATTTTTTAGTCAGTTTCATGCAAGATTCTTACTCTTTATTTTCTCTCTGTGTGTTTAAATGAAAAAAGCAGAATTGCTTTATACACTGACTGGGTGGCCAAAAAATATTTTTAGACTTTGTCAAAATGTTCTTCAAATATTTGTTACCTTAAGGCCTTATCGTAAAGACTGATTAAATGTATGTTTTTTTATTCAGGTCAGGCAGGGAAAATATTTATTATTTGATTATGTATAGAGGGGCCTTCAAGAATATTGGGAAAAGGTTGGCAAGGTCTAAACTGTCTCCATCATCACCTCAGTGATGACTGTACATTATTACTATATTACCATCTCAACTGACATTAATAATCTGGCCTAATTGTGAGTGTTTTTGCATTTTGCATTTTTAGCATCTCTGCTGAACCAGGGTCAAGGTCTCTTCGCATATCACCTGATAAAACCATTAGAAACTTAAAGAAAAACTATACTATATAGAAACTTAGAAAAAATATAAAAAGTAATCTTGTACAGATTATCTAACACAGACAAACGCATCAACAATGTAATAAACAAAGATAAACAGTTCAATTTTTGAAAGGGTGATGACATCACTATGACATATGTTTCTTTGGTTTATTGTCATTATTATTCATATTTCTTATTGATTTCTTATTAATAATTAATATTAATTATTATTTTTTGTTATTAATAATATACTACAAGTATTTTTACTACAATAGTAAAAAAAGTACAATCTTTAATTGTACCCTGTAGATTCAACTTAAAGACATTTTGTGTTTTGATATTTTGGCTCTATATTATGATGTAGCTACAGTCTATACCACCAGGGGCTACAGCTAACCAGTCAACCAGCTAATAGCAAGCCAGTCTAACTGTGAGCACTCAATGTAGCATCTACTTGCAAGAAAATGAATACATACTTTATTCTAAATGGCCAGTAGCAAGTGGCCTTGTTTTGAGTGGCTCCTCAGCAGCACCAGGCCTGGTCTAGATTACACGTATTGGGTTTACCATTTGCCCCAATATGGTGATTCATGTTTTTAATTGATTTAACCTTTCCTGAGGTGCTTTATAACCTCCTTCACCCTGATCCATTATTGATTTGCTTACAAACTGAGGAGTGGATGAAATAAATCTAAAAGATGACCTGCTTTGATTTTTTCCATTCCATATCTTAGAAAAAAAAAATTAAAGTTCAAAGAAATTATTATGAGTTTCAGAAAAAACTGCATCCACTGCTTTATCTTTCATAAAAGCTGCTCTATGGTGACTTTAAAGTGATAACGCTTGTTTGATGAGACTAATTGGGTCTGTAACTGTGTATGTATAACCGGCCCAGATCATCAGCACAGCTTTGATAAGACTTTCCTGATTTATTGCAGTGTTTATAGAGGGCTGCACAGATTTGTATTTTCCCTGGGAGAGGCAGGATGTTGCTACTTCCAGACACTAGTTTTTCCTTCACTCCCTCCATCCTGTGCAGGGTCATCTGGTGCTGCTGCTATATCAGGCCTATCCTGAAATGATTACTGCTGTTTATTTTTGGAACACTGAAAGACATTTTAAACAATCTTCATGCAACTCTTTTATATAAAGGCATACCATGACACAGGACACTAAAAAAATGTGTGCATTGTATTTTAAGTCCTTTGAAGCAAAAGACTTAGGGCAGTCATGGCATAATGAAGGGCAGAGTTCCTAATGATTAGAGAGTTGTAACCTGAAAGTTGTTTTTTGATTTTCAGTGATGGCAAAAAACAACACTGCAGTTGCCCCCTAGGCAACCTTTTTCTTCTTTAATATACTAGACTATATATAAGTCTATATAATAGACTTTAGGGCCAGACATGACAGGATGCAGGACTAGAACTACTTAAGCAAACAATGAATTTGTTTTACATTTTTGTAAGACAGCAGATGTGTTCTGAAGTTTTAAGACCTTATATGTGTGCATGCATTGATTTAACAGCGTGGAGACAATGGGATTTTGGCACAACTCTGTTACTTTATTAGACAACATACATGGGCTCAGTCCAATGTAAATAGGATGTATTTCTGAGACTATCAGAGAATTTGCTCAGCCATCAGAAAATGTCATTTTAATTTAGACTAGGCAAGACCACCCACCAACTTTCACAGATTGCCTGTGGCTGTTTCACTGTGGTAGCTGAGGGAGGATTTTTGCACACTTGGATTTATGTAAATACTCATTTTACCTTTACAACCTCATATCTAAACTGTCTGTCTGTAATTAGGTTGGTGGCTGTTTGGTGGAGGGAGAGACTTCTGCAAGAGATCCAAAAAGTCTTACCAATATACCTTCTTCATTTTCATTTTAAATGAAAAGATTGTCATTTTCAAATAAATAGTTCAAAAATTTGAACTATTGAAAAATTTATTTTCAAATAAATAGTCCAAAAATATGTTTCCATTTCCAGAGTTAGGGTCTGAGGTATAGTCTCTAGTAAATATAATTACATTCATTTAAGATAAAAAGTCAATTAGATGCCCCCATGTAGATAACCAGGTATGTATGTGTAATATAAATCAACTAGTGGCATTCTCTCCCAAATCTTTTCAGTTTCTACCCAAGTCGTAGGCTTCATCACTTGTCTCTTTTGTTCTTCCCCATTAACATGATGGAGACTGACTCTTCTGTCAATCACATAGACCTCTAATAATCCTTTAGTCCCAGCACTGTCTTACATGAGAATGAGGATTGATGAACATCACTTTCTTTTATATTTGCCGTCATTCTCTGGTTCTTCTTTTTTGTAGCTCTTCCCTGCTATGGTGGAATGGCTGAGTGTGTGTGTGTGTGCTGTACCCTTGTCCTGGTAAGCAGAGTGAGGTTATACTCACTCCGTCAGGACTCCCTGTAGAGATTAGAATTTAAACCACAGGTAGCTATTAAATTCCTGCAGGAGCTTGGAAGAGTAATTTAAGAGGCAGCAGTGGCAGAAATCGAGGCTTTACTGCTCATTTTATCAATGAAGAAACATAGCACTGCACATTGAGTGGATTTTAGTGTCTTTCCCCCCTGTGTCATGTTCTTGTTATGTGACTTTTCAATATTCTTGGAAAAATGTGTTACTATAGTTACCAATAACCATTTTCAACTGGGGCTCCATACTCCAGGTTTACCATGACAGGTTAAGAGTTATTAACTTTAGGTGGTTTTAAAACAACATTAAGAGCACATTAGATTATGTAATTAAGACACAGTCCCACTAGCTGAACATAATTTTGTTTACTTACCATGTATTTTAGGGAAATTGAAGGTCAGAGGTCACATATTTTTTAGCTGATTTATGTATTATCAAATGTAATGATTTTAAAAGACAGTTTTAGTTTTAGATTTCAAAAGGTTTTTAGTATAGTTAAGAGCACATCTGAGATCAGGTTTTAAAGGAAGTCTCTTTTATGTGCTCAGTTAAGTTGTGTGTCCACATTTAGATGAGTCAGCTTTGCAGCTTTGGCCCAGACTCCAGTCATCTTCTGGGGGGTCTGTTTTTTGTGGTTCCCTGTGATCTGAAACGCATGACTTCAAAGGCTTGGCCATTATTGTTATTTAACCTCTAATTCTGTTTGTCTCGAATGTCATAGAACAGGTCCCCATTTAAAAACTAATACAATTTTGCTGTACATTTATACACATTTATGACATGCACTTTTCCTCTCCTTTTCTGTCCTGGTCAAGAGAAAATGTATTTTCATTTATATTTAAACATCTGTCTCTGTGGGCCTTTCCATATAACAAAAGACTACGACCACATTGTTGAATCTGGCAAGAATTTGTTGGAAACAGACTATACATTTATTTGACTATACATTTGAACAAAACCCACAGAGTATACATTTGGTTGGCTTTACATTTTAACCTCCAAGCTCAAACCTCCAAGCTCAAATGTACAATGACAATTCTGTCTTTATTTACCTTCTTAATGGTCATCTGAATCATTTTACTGGGCAGAAAACAACAAAAAAGACTGCTTAAAAAACAGATTAAAACCACAATGCTTTTCCCTTCATCAAAAGCATACAGTAACAGCAATGGCCTTCAAAATGCTGCATATTTTTGTGAGAACTGCTTATTAATCTTACTAAACTCTTGGGATTATGAAATATTTAAAACTTAAATATTAGTAGAAAAGTATTTGAAATATATTCATTAAAGATATGCTATTATACCCTGTTTGCAAATCTGTATTGAAGGAAATGTAGAAAAATTGCTGTGTGCATTTGTGGATCAACGTGTTCTCTCCCTCCCTCTCTTTCTCTCTTTCGCTCTTTCTGTTGATGTCTTTAAATGGCAATACTTGTAGACAAATTCAATATGAATTGTCAGACCTTTATTGTACGACCAGGCTAGTTTAAAAGCAAAAAGCAACAGACTTTTAGCATGGTTTTTCTGACCCTGTGATCTCATCCTTGTGTAATCTGTATTAAGAAAGTTTGAAGCTGACTACACAGCTGACTGTCACTTTTATTGATATAAAGACTTTTAATGATTTATAAAAAAAGTATACAAAACTTCCTGCTAGCTCAAGACTTACATCAACCAGATTTGTGTATTCGCTGTTTTTCTGTACACCCCAAGTCACAAACACCAATTCACTTTTTGCTTCCTGTAAGCATCCTGTCACTTTCTGACGGAGATTTGTGACTCGCTTTCAAAGTTGCCCCCTGCACAGAGAAAAAGCAAAGGGTTTCTTGTGCTCCTACATTTAGAAGCATTCCCTGTTTTTCTGTGTGCATGTCTGTGGCACTCTGAATGATATGAGATGTTGTAAACAAGTTTTTAGATGGCCTGCATCTTTCCCTCCCTGAACAGCAATATGAGTTACTCAGTGCACTGGTTTGACTAGTGAGTCATTTTAAAACACATTGCAAAACATAAAAGCTATTGGTACCCATGGTTGAATACAGATTACAGGATGCTGATGAGGCATATTGCCTCAAGTTTATAAAGCCTCATAGTAATTAGCTCAATCACAAACAGCATTCATATTTTATTTACATGTGACTTGTGAGGGGCTGGTGAGGTAATGGTCCCCATCTGAGGACAGAATTAATTTTTCTATCAGATCTGGTGTCTGAACCATAAATGGACCTTGAAATAGGATGGAATGAGAGATATTCTGTGACGCTAAGAGCAAACCACAACTTACACCAGGGCTGAATCCAGTAAATCTAATATTAAACCTATTTATTACTTTTAACATGAACATTTTGGTGTAATCTATGTAATTTATCCTGTGCAAGGGGCGACATTCTTTCCTTGTGTATTTATTGTTCTGTTTTCTTTTTTATTGATTTATTTATTGATTTTTAGAAGAGTATTCCTAAACCACATTCCCAGAGAAAAAAATCCTTGGGAAAATAAAAAATAGCCATAAATCAAGCAACATGAAACAATTAAGAGTATATAAAGAGCTTGAAAAGTAATGTGTAGCATAGCTTAGATAATTTGGTCTTGGATGGATGTGATAAGAAAATTTTAACTTATAATGAAATGTCTGATTCTCAGACTCTGGTATTTGGGCAAATTTTAACACAGCTTGAGACTGTGCTAACGAGACATGTGAGATTACTGGGCTGAAAAATCTAAGAATCAGGAAACTTTTGTCTCCAGTTATTCTTTATTTAATTTTCTCATTGTGTAGCAAAAAACAATTGAGAAAAACAAATATTTTTGTTTAAGTCCATTAAGTCCATATTCTGCTCTTTTCTAGCAGCTTATTTGTTCAGGGTATCTTGCACAAAAAATGTATTGTTTAGTTTCACATGACTATTTCAACCCTCCCTCTGACCTTTAGAATCAAACAAGCTGCTTTTGCTATGGTAACACTAAGACTTGTAAATGTAAATTACTTTATTACTGTACTGTTATGATTGGTTAACCTTTAAATGTGAAATGATTCTGTCCACAAAGTTGGTAAATACTGGGTGGTCGTATGTGTTAATGGTTATGTCATCCTAATCATGTGGATTTCTGAACAAACTGCTTCTTTTAATGTGGTTGGAGTGGACTGGTGAATTTTTATGCTTATGTTTTTTTATTAAGTATGTCTGCATAATACATCTAACTTTTATTTACAAAGGAGCAAGGAAATTGCTGTTTTCCACAATATGACCTTTAAATAAAGCCATTATTACTGAAACCATAAACCTGAGCTCAGGGTTCCTTAAAAAGGCAATGCCTTCAATGAAATCACCTTAAATCAAGGTAAGGGTCAAGGCAAGCTCTACTGAAGTCTCCTGTGTGTGGCCATTGGCTTTACCCCTGAGACTATCTCTAATATTAGGCCTCTCAGTGTAGAGCCAAGATGTGTCTACAAATACATTGGATTGGGTCTAATTAAGCTCTCAAATTCCTACATGGCTCATTTGATAGACCATTAAGCCACTTTTTCAATAAGTAAGAGACGTAGATGGTGGGTGGGGGCATCAAGTGAAGGGAATGAAGAAAAAGAGAGAGACATTGAAAGCAAACAGGAAAGAGAGGCACTCACCTTCAGGTCTACAGAAATGACCTTTATTTTCTCTGAATGGTTAATTAAAATGAACCGGGTGTTTAATTCCACATGGCTGCCTCTCCAAATGCGACACCCAGTTATTGTAGAGTGATCATGCAATAGCTTTACCTAGATACAGTGGTTGCTTGAGCCTTTTTTGATAAAGTTAAAAGATTATTCTCTGGGCTTGATTTGACATTTAGGTTGGGCGCGTTTTGTTCCCTCCTGCAGGCCCAGGTCTTAATTAGCCTAGGCAGGAGACATTTATCTTAATCTGAGTTGTACCTCTGTGAACGATCTGTTAATTTTAGAATATGCAAAAATCTCTTTTCTGAGATTCAGAATTTTCCTGCCAAATTTTTTTTAAATCAAAACAATTCTGGGCTTATATTCTATACAACACATTAGAAACACATAGAAAAAACTCACAAATCACAAAACATGTACAAATAAAAAGACCAAATTATCTAAGCTATGCTACACATTACTTACATGTTTGTTTATGGCATATTTTGTCTAATTTAAAAGTGCTATGAACTACCAGTAATGGTAAAGCACACTACATGACAGAAGCTGTTTCTTTCTTGTTGATGTTATGACACACAGATTAGGTACACAGTTATGAGATCATCTCCTTTCTGACTGTAACAATCCTGACATTCTGTTCTCACACAAATTTATGCACATAGCAAAGCAAGTTTGTTTTTGTCACAGATAATGTCAACAAGCAATATAGAGGAAGACCAACTGCAAACTGTTTACTACCCATATCCCAGTAGATATTACAGTTGACAGTAATTGGCCAATGTAGATCATCTCAAAATATAAAAAAATGGCAGTTTACTTTAAACTTAAAACACTGTGATGAACTCTACTTCTGCCTTTTAGTGCACATCAGGCCTAATAAAGTAGTACTAACAGTTCTGTTTAACAGATTGCAGATTTGGTGTTCCAGTGTGAAGAATTATACATAGATATTAGACTATGATTGCTTCATATCAAATACGATCCTAATTCGTGCTCACCAGATGGAGGAAACTTTAGCTGTGAGTCAGGGTGATAACAATGAATTTAGGGCCCTGCCCAGCCAGCACTAGTCATTGCTGTAACAGGAGTAAAACCCGATTTGGCTCGGCTAGCCTGACAGATGTTGTGTTGGGCTTTGAGTCTTGGTGTCCGGTTTAATGGAATGGTTTGGAAACCACCCCAACCAAGTCCCGACAATGTGTCTAAATCGGCTCCTTGCTCCCGCATAGGCCATTCAGAAGCCGTTCTCTGGAGCCTGGCCATACTGCAGTGGAAGTGATACAGGCCACTGGTGTGTTTTTCACCTAGCCTTCACCCTCACACAAGACGTAGGCTATTATTTGATAGAGTTTCTAAAATGTTCAGCAGATGCCGTGCCTGGAGGCTCTGGACAGGCGGCTTACACACATGCAGACACATTCATTCACTCTCCACACAAACACACTGATCTTCATTCACTAATGCTACCTACCTAATGGTGAAGGGTGTTGATTTTAAAAAATTGATTTTAAAAACATTGGCTAAACCAATGGCATGAGTTTGGAACAAGCCAACACCCTTAAAAGATTCTTTGTTGGGCTGTATGGTTCCATGAAGATTCTGTTACAAAAAAATGTTTATGTGAATGTGAAACACATTTCTATTGAAAGATAAGAAAAAAATTGGTTCTTTTAAGAACCTTTGATTAATAGCCTCTTTGGCAACCAAATATGGTTCTTGTGTCTTTTGTCCAACCAAAGTTTTTGGGAAACTTGTTTGAAAATAATTTTGGCAATTTATTTGTACCTTTAGTAGCACATTTAAACAATTCCTGTTGAATGTGACAGTTGCACTTACAAATTAAAATCTAAATATTTAGTGATAGACTTTTATTTCTGCATGTTTTTGTGCATGTAATATTGTTCTTAAAGAAGCTCCTCTGTTTTCCCCATCAGCCTTTCTAGTGTACATTTTTGCTTTTGAGGTTATGACTGATGAGCTGTTTGGCTGGATGCAGCCTATCAGAAGTTTTTCCCCCGAGGAGCTGGAGTCAAAAGATGAGCTTAAGAACCTCCTAGTGGCCGCTGAATGTCTCTTGCTCACTGTAATTAAAGACCTGCCTCACGCTTCAGCCAGGCGATGAGCTGTGTGCTTTTTTAATATCCATCTTTTTTTGTATCTTTCATTCTTAGGTTTCTTTCTTTCACTGTATCTGTATGCCATTTCTTTCCAC
Organism: Yasuhikotakia modesta; assembly: GCA_036877545.1. Taxonomy (NCBI): domain Eukaryota; kingdom Metazoa; phylum Chordata; class Actinopteri; order Cypriniformes; family Botiidae; genus Yasuhikotakia; species Yasuhikotakia modesta. The sequence continues at coordinate 22,750 of JBAJNP010001112.1, forward strand.
AGTGTGTATCTCTCTTTCTGTGTAATCCCACATCTAATTTATTTTTCATGAACACCACAAAGTCGATGCATATTAAGTGGAGACAGCTTTCAAAACAGCTCCCGTTCGGGTCACTTTCAGTCATCACTACCCACGGGTTTGACAGCCCTGTTTACCAGAACTCCTGTACCTGACTTCCTGTCTGTGTTGCCCACTTTGTCTCTGAGCTTTTGTAATTGGCTAGAGAACAATTGTTCCCCTATAAACACCTCGTTCACTTCCCTTTGGCTCCATGTCTGTGGGACAGACACGTCTCAGGCATCAGACCCCCCACTTCTGTCAGATTCCTCCAACATGCAGCTTCTTAGCTTTATTTGCAGTTTATCCAGAGGTCGTGTTAGGCTGCAGGGTGACTGAGTTCTTTTCAGAGTGAACACAGTATGATAAAAAACAAGAGGTGAGAAACTCCAGTGTGAGGTTGTTTGGGGCTCTAATGGACTCTTTCTCTTGCAGCGCTGGGTTGAAGTTTCAGCAGCAGCAGCAGCGGTTCAGGCAAGGTCAGCCCACATTGGGTTGCAGCCGGGAGGGAGGGTAGCGTCTGGCTCCAGCCCAGTCTAGAGCTGCTGGTAGTCAAAGTCACTGCAGTACATTAGTCTAGATACAGTATATATAACTTGTAATGCAACACTGCCTGTGTGGCGCAGCTTTAAAATATTAACCGTCATTAGGCAGAGACAGGAAACAATGTAAGTCAACCCGAACCCAATCAGGAAAGACAGTATTGTGTGTTGCACTTGTGTTGAGGCAAGATATGTTTCACATAGCTTGTTGAGGCTTGTAATATATTTTTTTTACCCTTGATGACATACACTACCGGATAAACAGAATAGACTGTTTGCATAGCAAAGATGTATGTAAAAATGTATGCATATAATGTGACCAACCACAGTGTGATTTTACTGAACAACTGGTCTCAGAAGCAACTTACAAACTCTGTATGTTGATTATGTCATCTGTAACAGTAGCCAGGCAAAGACTGATCAACATCTGTGTTTGAAAGAAAGTAGTGAACAAAATACTGAGTAATGGATGTTGCATACAGTCAGCCAATCAGAACAGAGCTTTTCAGGTTGTAAAAGAACCTTGCTGTTTTCATCGCAGTTTGCATAAGATGGTGAGTGAACATGTAAGTATGAAAATATCCAAAAGATGGTGACCAGTAATAATATTTTAAAAACATGTCACTTAAGCTATTTAATAGCTAAACGTTTTTCTGTTCTTGGCAGTCTATGTTCAAGTGAAACTTAACACATCAACCTCATGGCAGACTATGTGTAATTATCTTACTATCAATTAACATAGCAGGCACTGTGGTCTAACTTCTGTGTTGAAGTACATCATTCATCATAGCATATATTTAAAGGTTGTATAATCTAATGGGTACTGAGCTCAATAAAAGTAATTATAAATCTCATGGTATAAAAGCTGTCATAGCATGTTACACTCTGGCTGCAGTCTGATCGACTCTCTAGTTAGCAAGTAACTTTGAAGTATCACATAATGTAAGAGGCTGCATGCTATTTAATTAATTTTGATCATCAATATAATGCAACGTCAACTTTTAACCCTATTTTGTCCAAGAAACACTCATTCAGAGAAATAGGGTCGGTCAGAACAACTGCAAAGAGACCAACTACAGTTAGTTTTGTTTTTATTTGCAGCTTAGTAGGTCTTTTAAAAAGATGATACCCCAATAGTAGACTGGCATAAAAAAATCGGATTACAATTTCTTAATAGCATCTGTCTGCAATCTGCATTACAATGTAAACTTCTGTCAAGACCTTGTGATTAAAATTTCTATAGATTATCACAAACATTATATTGTGGAAAATATATAACACTGTATGTAGACATCTAGTTTACCAAGCGACTCAAAAAAACTTGAATATCATATTTTAGCAATCCAGTGTCTTGTAAACACAACTTTCTTTTTCAACTGGCGCACTCTAAAACCCCAGCCAATCAGTCTGAAACTGCTGATTGCAGTATGCATCAGTAAACAGAATGTAAACGGTAGATGGGGGATCCGTCTCAGTGTATGTAGGTTTCTTTCTGCTGAAGCTACACAGAACTGGGTTTGTTTTCTTCTGGTTTGGCCATGGATGAAATTGCAGGCTGAGCTCCTGTGGTGAAGTCCAAGTGTTCAGCCTTTCCAAAATCATGCCATCACTAATTCCCTCACTCGTCTGTCCTGTTTTCCCTCTCATCTTTAATTTATCCCCTACTCTACCACAGTATTTGTTACAGTCCATCTCACAGCCATGGGTCAATAAACAACGGTTCATTAATGAAATGAGGTGTTGAAAGAATAAAACAATTCAAAGAAAGAAAACATTTTTGGAGTGGAGTGAAATGAGAGATACACAATGAAATAACGTGTTTTGAAAATAAACTGAAGGGAAGATATTTTCTTCTACAGGACGTGGCAGTTTAGGGTTTATTTATTGTTCATAATTCATGTCTTATCTATCCATATTTCCTCATTGTTGTTCTTTCATGCTGGAAGGTCCCCTGCTGTGTTTATTTTAAGGGTCCCTGTTCAATGTCATATTATACAAAGAAGGATTTCAAGCAGATGTTGCCTATTTCCTCAAAATATGAAGGCAATAAGACATCATCTCTATCTGATCAAATTCAACACAAATCAGCCCAATGCAAACTCTCTTTGGAATTTTACACAGTAATCTGTCCTTATAAGAAGCCATTACTGACTTCTAATTCCCTGGAAACCCAAACATAAAGTAAACTATGAATACACTCATCAAATCTGTTTCCCTCCCACAGTAAACACACACACACTGAGGTCATGCAGTGTAAGAAGGCCTGGTATGAACCTTGCTATGGTGCCAAGCTTTACACCTCACACATTGCAGGCTGTTTTTATGGCCTGAGCTTGGAGGGACTTTCCAGTCTTTCATACACTGTTGTTAATCTTCACAGGAAAAGTTGCACTGGGGAGAGAAACCCTGCAAGCAAGCTAACTTCACACCTCTAACAGAGGCCTTTGCCACCCTGCTGCATGGGCTGCGGGGCCAAGCTTTAACTGCCATTTTAGACATGATCTACAGGCCTAGGCATTGAGATTGACATCTTGATGTATCTCATAAACTGTGAATATGCCATGTGATATATTTTTTGCGTAGTATGTTATGTAACAATTCTCCTCAGGTTGAGTACTTAATATATGGAGGTCAAACATTTGATGCTAATTTTGATTAGATTAACTTTAAATAAACAGATGTTACATTCTAGATGTGCTGCACCCAAAGGGGTTTATTACAACTTACAATAAACAAATATTTGTTTTATGCTGAGATACTGAGAACTAATATAAACAGGGCTGCAGGCGACTAATTTATGTTTCACAATAACAAACAAACCCGTAATGTCAAAAAAATAAAATTGACACAATTTCTTGAGAGCTTTCATCGTTTATCTTCCCCTGGATTTGTGTAATTACTGCGAGAGAGAGAAGTGAAGAAACCCTAGAGGAAAAGTTCTCCAAGCTCAGGAGATTTAATGGCATTTTTAGTAATGTTTCATTTATGTATCAACTTTGTCCTGGCTGTTTCCCCTAAAATGCCTTAGGAAGAACTGAAAATAGAAAGAAATGAGCCAACTGTTGTCTTACAGAGTATGAGTGTGAATGGTATACAGGAATGGATTACGATGGTTGTACAGTCATCCAACAATGGCAAACTGTTAATTGGGGTCAACCAGTTTATCGATTTATTAAGAATTTCAGCAGCAGTGCGTTGATCAGCATTTTAAAAGGATGATGTTTAGCTCTTATAATGCTTGAATGGGTAATGAGCTGAGGTGAAAAGGTGTGACCTAAAATCCATCCCATTTATATGTGAATTTTTAGGACTGATAATCTGCGGCATTCAGAAATAGTAAAAGTCATATTAAGTAAATTATTAGGAAAATATTGTAACAACCCGCGTCTGTTACGAGTGGGTTTTCAGATGGGCACGGCAAACTAGCGAGCGGCTACTCTGGCCGCGAGTATGTCTCCTACGTGAACACTCGTGCCCCATACACCGCACGGCCCTGAGTGTCACAGGATCCCGGCATGGCTCCTGGAATAAACAACACGGACGCACTCGTACAACGAACCCGTTTATTCCACCACACCAGAAAACACACACATCTGACCATCGCCTTGGGGCCCCTCTTACGGACACCAATCGCCCCGACGATAGTCAACAATAAACACGTAACACACTACAAATACAACAATAAACACAATCACACATAACAACAACAAACACAGACGACATGACGGGAACAATCGCGGCTGGTGCTTTAACATGATTAAACATCTTTAATGACACCACACTCGTGATTACCCGTCATGCCCCAGGTCGCTACAATATGTTCTTTTCTATGAGATTTTGCAATCTTGGCAAATTTTAGCCAGATATCTTCTAAAAAACTACAGAAGATGCATGAGATATTGCATCTTTTTCTTTTTTAGAAATCTCCATTTGATCACAATTCCATTGCTATCTAGAAGGAACAATAGAGATATTCCAAATATCACATTTCCTATGGGAAAGGGCCAATTTCCATGTCCCCCTTTCCCACAGACAGTGTCTCCTACATGCCCTTTTCTTCAACTTTCAGCATGCGTTTCTCATTTTAAAATAGCTTATTAACTGAAGATTAGTCAGTTCTGAGAGCAGACACTGATTGAATTGTACTGGGCTCTCTGAGTCTGTCCAAAACACAAGCATATGGGTTCATGAATTATCATATAACTCTAGCTGTGAATTAGAGTCTCAGAGATTATTATGACCTAGGCAGTTAAGCCAGTGTTGTGGTCTCCATCTCCAGCCCAGCAGCAGTTGAAGTAGTATGAGGGAGGTTTAATGAAGTATTGCAGTTTTATTGGGTTATTAAGTGCTTTTGCGTGTCAGGACTATTAACCTTGAGATAATGTTGAATTAGAGAGCTAAATCCAGTGAGGAATGTAAATGGATTTTGAAACTTTTCCAGCCTCTTTCTAGAAAATATTCATCTGTATATTGAGAATACATACAGCCTGTTGTGATCGGAGGGGAATCTGGGGGAAGACTGATACAAAATGTTAATAAGGTGGTAGAAATAATGGTATGCTAATGAGTTTTGCAGTTTCTCGCTTTCTCCTCCAAGCCACTATGATGTTTAGAAACTGCTGTGCTTGTTCAGACTTCTCTATGGCTTGGATCTAAACCTCTGTCACCCTTGTGAGGTGCATTCCACAGTCAACAACTGCAATAAAAGGCCAATTTGTCTACTGTGGTACCCTCAGGAGAGCTGATCTGGCAGCTCGGAGGAACTGTACCGGGAAACAAACACAAACACTCAAATATGTTTTCTCATCTCTGTGTCACGGAAATAGTAGGCATAAAAAATGTTGCACAGCATTCACAAATCAGAACCAGTGTGCAAAATTATCTTTGTCATTCCCCATGAAACTGTGTTAAATGGCTGATTTGCCATTTGGTCACTGGAATGTGGCAAATCCGGGCGGAATATTTTTGTGCATAATAGACTGTAATTATTGCTGAATAAAAAAAAAGGTCAAAAAAAGGAGGCTTGTTTCACTCAGGCAGGGAGTTTAAAGCCCTCATGGCTCAGGTTCATGTTCAGGCATGTCTTTGTGATGAAAACGTCTCCTTTGTTGGGCTGCAATAATGCTTTCATTGGTGTGGACTAAGATACATTTCTTATCCTGTGTTTGACAGGAGAACTCCCTGTATTCTTTTAGTTGTTTGTGACCTTAGCCAATTCAGCTATGAACTTTAGGATCTCACACGTGACACATTATGTTCTGAGAAATAACATATTTTACTGTTGTACTATATTGTAAATGCAAATTAATATGCTTTCTGCATTTTGCTTCACTGCCTGGTACTCATCTAGGTGTTTTTGAGAGTATTCTTTGTAAACTGTAAGCATCTTGTCACCATTGTTATATTCACCCTGGATCAGCAGTTAGTTGTAATCAAAATAAAAGCCCTGCTTGCCTGCAAGGAAAGTGCAAGCAGACAGTACCAGAAGTTTTAGGGCACCCCACCTACTTCTCTGGTGACCCATAGGTTGAGAATCTTTGATTTGGTTTTGATCAGTTTAGCTGTGTATCTTATCTGTGACTCAGAGTGTCACATTATCCAAACAGCTGATCACAGCCTGTGTCTTTAGTTTTCAAAAGTTTTAGCTTTGACCTTTTCCCAGTTCTAATTGATCAGATCTATGCGCACACAAAGCTAGAACTAGTTGTTTGTTCTTTTGTGACGTTTAATGAGGAATTCAAAGAGAGCTAGCCATTTCAGATAGACTTATGAAAGCTAGCAAGACTGAATTGTTTTCTGAATTGTTTTGAAGCACCAAAAAAAGCAACTTTTCCAAATTCTTCTTTGTGATAACATCAACAAACAGGCCCATATTACTTACAGACATTACTTTTGAGTTTACATAAACTCAAAAACCACTCCCTACTGTTTTGCTAGGGCCTAATTGTCATGTAATAATCCTTTTCAATGTCTGACCTTGCTTTTGAAATCTCTTGGGTCTACAGCTCTGGGCTAGGCTGCTCTACAGACATGGGTTGGACATAAGTCTTGGTAAAGTTTTGTAACTATGGAGTTTTAATAGCTGAAATTGGTGTTTTAAAGGCCTGGTTTAGAACTGCAGATTGCTGGGTGTTGTCTTTGGATTCTAAGGGTAGGCAGATATACACAGGGTGGATTCATGCACGAGAAAAGACAGAAGAAAAGAGACAGTAGAGGTGGTAGTCTGTGGAACAACAAAACATGAACAACCTTCAGATGCAGACAATGCTATTTGTGTTCTACTGTTGCTGTGTCTAGTCTTATTTATGTGCAAGAATAACACCCTGTCTTAGTTTAAACTAGTGTAGCATTCATTTTCTTCCCAGAATGTCTTAAAGACATCAATTTCTGTTAACCAACGACTTTAAATGTGTGCTTTCTAATTTTAAATAATCTTTCTAATCTAATTGTAATTACTGTCTAATGGCCCCTTAACATAGATTCAGTGCTGTTAGTTACTTTTATTAGTAGCTTGTAGTGTAGCCAACTGCATTTAATCTTAAGTGGCTCATATCTTCTACTACTGTCTTTCTAGAATATGCGTTTCCTTACACGCAATAGATGACTGTAACATATAAGCACCTACATCAAATACATCTTTACCTCTAAAGAATGGAATCTGAAAATGTTCTCTTCTGTGCGACAAGGAGGTCAGACACAACACATTACGTCATGTCTCTGGTATCAAGGTCTAAAGCTATTTAGTTTGTGGTTCACTTTGAGGACGTAGCTATGTGGAAATCTATCTCACTCTGTTTGACCTGCTCATGGAGCAGTAAACCTGTTTACCGTGATGACTCAGGATTCTTTTAATTTTGTATCATCTCCTGTGGGCAAACACACTCCTCTTTCCTCAAGTCCTAACATGCAGATTTTGACCCACTTGTGTTTTGAATGCTTATTATTATAGATCACAAGCATTATGTTGCGTAATGGCCAATTTCCACCAAGGCTGGGACTGCACACTCTCTGGTCACCCTGATTTATATCACCTAGCTATTTGCTAATCCTTGGAGACCGCAGCCTCTACACCATGATTCTTTGCATTGCTGCTCGGAATATCAAGCTTATTGCCTTTACAGAAATGCGCTTGGTGACCACAGGGGGTGGTTAAACAAAGGGTTAAACAATCTGATGTTTAGCATAATAGCATTGGGAATCGAGAACGGCCTGGACCTATTTGAAGACCTTTGACCTAACTCTTCTGGAACCAAGCGCTCTGTACCGGGGGGTCAGGGGGTGGCTAATCCATTACCGCATCTAGCAGGAAAGGACAAGGCGGACAGTGTTTACTGCTAGCGTGCTCTGTGCCATTATACAGAGCACTTGTAGTGCTTTAATTGAATCCGGAGCAGGGCTAAGTGTGCTAGAGGTTGAGTCATCAGGGTACTTTTATGCAGTTAGCATGTATTGCTCGTCCTGGGTCTTTCATCAGCCATGACAGTTTCTTCCACTCGCGTTTCAACACGCATATTAGGTTTATAGGCGTGCAGTGCATTCCAGAAACCATGAAAGTTCATAAGCTTAGAAATTTAATACAAATGAAGTCTGCAATTATTGTGTTATATGTAATGCGCCCTTAATTTGATCGTAATCATAGAGCAAAGAGGTAGAGGACCTAAAATAACCAGATTAAACACTGAACAAACTCTGATCCTCTCATGCCCAAAAACATGAGATGGTGAATCACACAAGGCTACAGAGAGAAAGAAAACAGAGAGACAGCAATAAATGATAGACTTTTAATTTGTTTTCTAGCTATTTTTAATAGTTGTTTGTTTCTGTGTCACATCTGTGCTGTTTTTTAGCTGTCATATGCTCAAGAACAGGACTATATTTAAAACATGCATGAATGTAGACTGTAATAGTTTATTTTATTATCATAGTTTACGATAAGCGTTCAGTCTCAACCTGTTCTTACAGCTTACAGTCTAACCTTTATGCTCTGTTTGGGGTCAAAAGAACACAAGGTCCTTTTAATATTTCAAAAAACATGTTTAACATTGAAGTATAAGGTTGATACTTCATGACATTTTCTAATCTCATGAGAACTGATTATAAACTAAATGTCAACTTGACAGCGTGTTTCAAATGTCCTCCATGGAAAATATTAAATCTGTTTGGGGCCTCAAAGATCCTAGATATAAAACATAAAAACATGCAATAAATTTTGCCATGCTAAGATATACTGTTGGCCGTACACTTTGTACACTCTGTTAGAGTGTTGTGTGTACTATACACACATTGTCATTATTTTCATTAGTCTTACTGACATCCCCATCTGTAAAGCAACATAACCGGTTACAATAGTGCAATGTAGGATGTTATACAAGGACATATTACCCTAAAACCACTCAGTGTTTACTAACCATATTCACTGTCAGTGAGTGCAGACCACAGTGTCCCTTGGTGACTGTATTACATGCTTTACTCCTATTTATCTGAGAAAACGCAACCGCCCCTCAGGGAACTGAGATCTTCTGATGAGTTTCTTACATTTTAAGTGCTGGTGAAAGCGGGAGCATTCAGTTTGGTACAGTCCACATAGAATCATCAACAGCTTTATTTTTGACCAACGTCACCAAGCAGGGATCAGGATTTTGCTGGTTAGCCCCTGCTGGCAGATAGTATAACAACACCATTATGCAGCAACAAAACATGTTTTTTATTTATAGCCATTCAAAAGTTGCTATTGTATATTCTGCAGATATTGTGTATTCAGGTACACCTTGCACCACTCCCTCTTTTTGTTCTACCCCTCCAATTTACTGTCATATGCTGTCCTAGATCACTTTTAATGATTCACTAATTCTCAAAGAATTAAGACACATGCTGTGACATTAATTAATTGCATAAATATGTGTTTTAGAAAGTCCTGTTATTCCCCTGTGTCTGCAATCCAAGATACACACACACACACTTATACACATTTCTTTTAAAAATTTCACTCTCACTTTGACACACACTGGATCACAATAGATGGATCGACATGAGGGACCCCAAATCCCTGCCCCCCCGCCGCCTCTTGCTGAATCAGCTTGCTCAAAAGTAGGTCACCAATACGTGCATATCATCAGGAGTACAGAGGAGATAAATAGCTAAATCAGATGTTATTTTTGTTCAGATTTGATTAAAAGCAAATAAACATTTGCCCCCGGATCCCAGCATACAATAAAAATGGTAAAACCAGCTCATTTCTCACAGCTGTTCATTATTGTACATTAAAAAGGCACTTGTCCGGAAAAAACAATTATGTTTTTTTGTATTAAGTTGCATGGATGGCCATGTGAAGGGTATTGGTAACATGACCTTTGACATTTACAGTTTAGAAAAAACACTGTTATTTGTAACAGTTTATTTATGATGCTGTAGAATTTTGCGGGTCTGATGTTCTAGGACTTTCATAGGTCTAATTTGCATTTTGCTCCTCTGTTCTTTATATATGCTAATAAGAGTTAATCGCTGCTAATTGCTACCAATTAATAATTTACATCCCTTTCATTATTAAAGAGTTTTGAGAAAGCAAAGAAATAAAAAGCAACTCAAACCAAGTGATACATGAAAAAATACATCTACAGAATAAAACAACAAGAAAAGGTTTGAGCCGCAAATCCATTTGTTGGAGAATTCATCACGTGAGGTGTGTGCCAATGAATAATAAATGCTTTGTTGACTTGTGTCTGTGGACTAGACGGCAATTCATGAATTATGGATTGTTATTCTTGGCTAAGCATTCAAACGGGACGCAATGATGGCAAAGTGGCACTAACAGCACATTTCTGTTTACAGTTTTTTCTCTCTTACTTGGTGTTTGATCTACACTGTTCCTCACTATTCTTCATGAAAAGGAATCATTAGCCAATACAGTAGCATATGCGCATGACATTAGTCAACGGTCATACGGTTACTCCTATATCAGCACTTTAGAGACTGGGAACCACTCACATTGCTAAAAATGACAGAAAGGGAGTTAAAGGGTGATGTAAGAGATTGTTGATTAGGAATGATGTGTCACACTGTTATAATCCCAGTAAATTATTTATAATCCAGAGAAAAAAATGGAACACTGTAAGTGTACAGGCTGCTTTGGAGGTGAAGAATTCATTCTCTTTTGACTTAGTTGTCACTTTTTTGTTTTTATTCTGTTGCATCTAGAATATTACTTACAATCCAAACCAAAAAGGGGTTTTAAAAAGGACAATAAAAAATTGGAGACAGGGAAAGATTGAGCGAGAGAGAGAGAGGGAGAGTGTGGTTGAGTTCTCCACCCTTTGACATTGGGCCACAGAGCCACATACTCCCTAAGTCTCTCTTCCAGAACAGGGAGTGTCTACATGTGATGTAATCACAGTCTGGCTGCAATTAAAGAGCAAGCTAATCTGGGCTGTATGTACATGCGTTGCACATCCAGCATGCTGAATATGTGGAATAGGAGAAGGGTGCTACAATGATTATTTGCTTTTGAAATTTGATTGTTTGCTTGTGCAGAATTTGTGAGTTATGATGCTAGAGATAGTTGCTGGATGTTACTAAATGCTTCCAATGTTCTCTGAATGTCTGGGTGGTTGCTAGATGAGCCGAGTCAAAACAACCAGTATTCTGGTCCCAAGATAGGGTCCCTCCTACAATGTATTTACATGGATTTTTTTAATCCAAAAGAAATAGTAATGTCTCCTTAACATCTGCATGAATTGAGTCATTATGTCAGCACCACAAACAGTATTTATTACTTTGGCTTTTACTTACTTTGGCTTTATTCAAATCTCTAACTGTTGCTATGAGCAGTACTGATAGTGTTGCTTAGCATGAGCCAATAAAGTAATCTCATCTTTCAGATTGCTACACTCTTAGCTTCAACCTCATTCACAACTCACAACAATAGCAATGTCATGCAAAAGATAAAAGAGACATTGTGCATGTTTTGACACAAAGTCTGTTCTTGGGTATATGAGACAGCACCCCACTGCTGAAAGATCTTACGCACAGATGCCTCATTTCTAAAGCTCAGGGGCTCTGGTTTTGTGCAAACTAAGCTTGAGTTTGGAATATGGATACATGCCTATTCTTATACAATTCAAGATATGTGCTACATAAGTGAGGTACAATGTTTGAGGCAATTTGTTCATGGTTTACTTGGCTATTCAAACAGCCGAATTAAACATTAAGTGTATCAGCACCAATTTGAGCACATAGCTAAAATTATGCTATTATAAATTATTATTATAATGCAGTAACTCATTTTAAAATCAAAATGAGGATGTCTCATTGGTCAATTTGACTTTTTTAACCATAAAAGGGATGAAAAGGAAAGAAAGCAAGAAAAAAAATTAGATCGTCAACCAATCACAATTAAATTCCCCCTGTACCCCAACCCCCCAATTTCTAATGTGTTCACCCACTGCAATCCAGTATGATTTACATAAAAGGTGCCAGCAAATATCATGTTTAAAAAAGCATGTTTGGTTGACATGTTCAGTATCAGTAACACACAGCCATGTTTCTCTACCTCCAACCATTTAAAAAGTAGGTGTACAAAAATAATATATTCACATCCATAGAGAAAAAGAAACGAAGAAAAAAACATGTCAGATGGGCAATTTAAAGCAGCTGAAAGCAAGAAGCAATTTATCCTGAATTGGATGGATCTTTTTCCGTGTTATGATAATGTCCACATAATTTATTCTCGTCGATCGGCTCTCTTTTAAAGCCTGCCTGACAGACACAGAGACGCGGCCCCACCTTGCCTGTCAGTTCTGTTTGTCTCACAAAGTAACAAGTACTTCCTAAGAAAGAAAGTAATTGCTAAATGGGGCTACTACAGATGAATAGCTGCCGATGAAGTTTAGAAGAAAGAAAAATAAGAAAAAAATTTTTGGATGTTGGGAGCCTGTACAGTCGGTTAGGAGTTGGCAGAGAAACACTCCCCCCCCCAACACCCATCCCACCTCCCTGTTGTACGTTTGGAGGCTGTGTGAGCAGAATACTAATGAGGTTGTTTTTTGGGGATTAATTTACATTTGGAGACAGGGAGTGGTTCCCCCTCTCAACAGTGTTGGGGGTGTTCACCTTCCATTGCAGTTCCCCCTCTAATATTATTGAATTTTAAACCTGACTTGTTCACATAATTGCAACCACTGATGCGAACAGACATCTAAATACATGCTTAAAAGTTAACAATGTAGAATATTTGTTTATCCAAAGCTTCTGTCCAATTGTATTGTTTAGATCCCTGTTTTAGTTTAATTTGTCTTTCTTCCCTAATAAGCGATGCTCACGGTGAACTTTTTGATGCCGTGCAGTTAACATACTGGTGAAATTAATTAAAAACCTTCCTTTCATTGCTTCTCTTGTTTTGTTTTGAAGAAAACCCTCTTTGCATGTTGTATGTGCTTTCTTATGGAGATTTCTAACATACACGCTTTATTAAATGGATTATTGGCTTGAGGCATATTGATTTAAGAAAATCGAACATAGATTTTGAATTCAATTAAGGGATTGACAAGCCTTTGCTGTTGCTCCATAGAAACAACATCCTTGCATTGATTTGCTTACTCATCAAGTTAAACTAAAAAAGCTTTTATTTTGTGCTCTAGTATGTTCTGCTTTTTAGTCACTCTAGGGAATTATATAAATGCATACTTTGATATAAACAGATATTGCTTGTTCTTTTCCACAAAATATCTGCTTTGCACATACAGCAGCCCAGAAGCATTTGTATTTTCGAGCCCAGACTCAAAGTGCCTCATGTTCTGATGAGAGAGAAAGACTGCTGCCTGAATCCCAGGCACGTACATTCTCACATCAGCTCTGTAGATTAAGATAAAAGGTTTTGCCATTCAAAACAATCTCTGCTATTGCTCTCTGTTAATATAACGACCAAGTGATGAATACACAGTTCCATTTCCAATGAAAGCAATGCTGCCATGCATGTCCATGTTATATATTTCTATCGCTTTGTGATTGTAGGAAACTGGCATATGGATTTTTCCATATAAATGAGCAATATAAATGTTTATTATTATTGCACTATTCCATCTGCACTTTCCTCTTTCAATTATTCCAAAGAAAAGACTGGCACCAACCATCAGGCCACGCTAGACATTTCCAAGAACATTGCAGAATAGAATTACTTTTTTATAGTCACCAGCAAGTTGAAAAACTGAGAGGAAACTGGAGTGACTTCGAAGATGGTAGCTGGTTTTGAGACACTTTATAATAACAATAAAAATAGAATGAGACGTCTGTTTGATGGATCGTATGCATAGACGTACATCCTCGAAGAAGACTTCTTCATTCTGAGCAATATTAAAGTGACTTTCAACAGCACACCAAAACACTTGAGCCGGTTTGGAGAAACAATGACCTTGGTGGATTGAGGAATGGATGAGTTTTTAAATAAATAATCAGGCCTAGCGCTCCTGGCACAATAACTACCTCACACTCTGACAGGGATTGACAGGACTAGGGAGAAAGGGTGAGTGTGGGGCTGCGCTCATGCGGAGAGGTGCTTGATTGCCACTCTCTCTCGTGTGTATGTGTGTGTGAACGAGCAGAGGAGGAGGGCACATTTAAATTCCAGACCCCCAAAAACACGACTTGGCTTTCACCTGCTGTCACCCTACAATGCCTTGACAACACCAGGCGTGCAATTAGAAGCTTATGCAAGACATCCCAATTTACAGCTTTAAAATGCCACTTCATTTTTCTCCACCTCTTTGATGAGTGAACCCTCAGCACAAGATTTCTGTTAGAAACATTTTCTTTTGTGATGGGAGTTTTTTGGGACTGTGATGGGAGTTTAAGGGATGCTAATTATTAGTTTTTGAGGCCAAAATGGTAAGTTGTTGTTATTGTTGAAACATCTGGTAAAGTTATAAAGATTAGCATCAAATATTAATAAAGCAAGTTTATTACTTGTCTATCAGCTTGATGTTTTTTTTTACCACTAAAAATAAATTTAAATATAATTTTTTTTTTATTATTTGCACAATATACAAAGCATATTGTATGGTAAAGTATACAAACTTATTATAATTATAAAACACATGGTTCATGTTATGGAAGTATTCCAGTTTGAAAGTATTTTCAGTAGTTTTTTGGAAGTATATTACAGTGCTTAAATATGCAACATAGTAAGAGTTATGACACAAAGCATATTAACTGCACCAAAAGCTAATATTGTTGTTGCACAGCAACATTATGTAAGATCATTGTTACTGTTACTTTATTTTACACTGGAAGGAGATAAATGTACAAAAATTTAACGGTAATTAGTATTTATAATATTTTTTATTTATAGTTTTTTTTTGCTCAATGCCATGCAATATTCTGACTGTTATGCCTAACTTCACCTTATGCCTGTTTTACTCTATTGCCTAAGAAAGGTAGTTTCAACTCTAAATTCTAATTAGATTAAGCCATTAGAATAGCCTATAAACAGACCAGTGACCACACATTAGTTGATTTCTATTATATTACCTGGCAACCATAAACATCTTACAGTTACAGTACATGCTAATACACTATATGACATAATGGAATAATTATCGATGGTTATTTTTAATATTAATAAATGTTAAATATTGTTGAACCAATATTGTTGAATTGCTAATGCTAATTGTGAAATTGCTTATGGTGACACAGTTGGAATTTGAAAGGAAACTATATTTTAATAAAAGTAGTTTATTTATCATGTTATCCAAAAAATCCAGAAAAACAAATATAACCTTCATAAACATTCACAGTTGAAAAACAAAAAAATGTTATACACTGTCTATCATCTCACCCTCTCAGTCAGGTGAATAAAGACAGAGGCAGCTGTCTCCTGCCATGTGTTTTGTGACTGTATCTTCATTCACTGTGTATGGCAGACCAGCGGTGACATTTGGTGCAGTAAAAGGGCTTCTCATGAAATTATTCTTCAGGCTGTAATCTCAGTGGGTGTCGAGTTTCAGTGCTGCGGCATATGCCAGACAAAGCCCCTCTTTCAGACATGCAGGTTTGACCCACAGATCTGCTTTGGGCTCTTATTCTCCTTCTCTTCCTCACAGCACTGCAAACAGTGGAGAGACTGTGCAGAAATTACAGCACAAAGATGACATTACACCGCTCTCAAAATCCACAGGCCTTCTGACACACCAAGGCACCACGGATGAAATGGAGCACAAATGTTGTGCTATCACATTGTGAGCCAGAATGCACTCTAACTACACAAGTTTAGAGTACACAAGTTTGGAGCACTCACAATTTTCACAAGTACACAATTTTCTATTGTATTTTAAAATGAACTTTTTCTTTTTTGAATAGTAGAGTGTAAATAAAACAGGTAGCGATGGGAGGAAAAGGGGGAATCAGAAAAGTTCCTCAGACCAAGATTTAAACGCTGGTCATTCGTAACACAGGTGCTTTATGTCAGAGCTGCCTGCAAGGCACAGTACTCACACATAAATCTCAGTAGCCACCAAAACCCCTTAAGAACCAGCTAACAGACCAGCAAAACCAGCTGAGGCTGGCTTTAGTTTAAGTGGAGCAGTACTGCATTATGAATTACATTCTGTGAATTCTAAAACATTCCAGAAAAACATTTAAAAGAATGAACATGAAATTGGTGGTAGACTGTGCTGGTTTGTGTCCCTTTGGAAATATATAAGTCTCTTGTACTCTCTGACCCATCATTTTGTGTGTGTGTGTGTGTGTGTGTGAGGGTGCACCTGTTCATCTGTCATCAGTATTCAAGTGTGGTCTCCACTGTCTGTTTTCCATCCACACTTGCTCTAACGGCGGACCACTCATCCAAGGACGGCAACTATTTGGAGCGGCTCTCTCTACTGCCAGACAATAAAGGCCTCACGCAGTGGCACTGTGTCTCCGAGGTGATTACATAAAGGAAGCTGGGCTTTCTCTCTGCAGCTGCGGGGACAGAGAGAGAGAGAGAGAAAGAGAGCGTCTGTGCGGGTGTGAAGGGGTGTTAACATACACCAGGATAACGTAGGGGTGGATTAAAACAGCACAGTGTTCGTAAAGAGCAGGCAGCTTGCAGATTGAAGGGCGGGTGACGGACTGCAGGGGTTCTAAACATTGTGCTTTCTTCTCTGGACCACATGGCATCCCTTTATACAGGCTTCTAGATGTGGGTCATAGGGCAAATTCTTTTAGGATCACATCATTGGGCCAGTACAATTCTGCACTCATTGGCCCTATTCCCTTGCTTGGTTGCTTTCAGGTGAAGATAGTCTTGCAACAATGCCTTGTGACTGTCAATCAATAATTTTTTTCTTTAAATTGATGGTGTCTTAGAAATTAAGAGTGAGAAATGTTCAAATTGTTGTTCAAAAGTATGTACTTCAGTAGCACGGAACAAGACTTTAACCTCTAATTGCCTGACCCCATTCACAGGCTGGAACCAGCCATTTGGCTTTAGTTAAACCAGGTACAAAATCAGAAAATTGCCAGATTTTACCACCAGAAGCTGATATGTTTGTTTAAAAACATGAAACTGCCTGTTCAAACCTGGTTCCTAAACAGGATGTGATTTTGCATTTTAAAACAACAGCATAAATCTTGCATTCATCTCAAGGCGAATCTGATATTCATGTGAAATTGCTGATTCTAGTATAGTCGCCAAGCTATATTACAGGTTGTTTATCAATGGCTTTAGCTCAGAGGCAATTGCAGTGTGAAATGTGTATGTATGTGTGTTTGTTTGTGTGTGTGTATCTGGCTTTCATGTCAGAAACAAGAAAACAGGAAGCCTAAGGTCTGTCTGTGGTCAGAGGTGGGAACCAGGCCACTGTAACCACCTTAAAGGAAGTATGGTAATGTAGGAAAGAGCGAGTGTGAGAAAATGAGATAAAAACTATGAGTGTTAGTTCTCACTCACCCTTCATGAGAAAATCTCTGTTTAGGGGCCCTGAACACTGAAAAATATTTAAACACTGATTATTTTTCTTAACTTGAAATTTATAGCGGTCTATAGAGCTGTTTAATAGAAAAGTTATAATTTAGGACATTGGTTTGGGAACCTCCCCAAACACTGTCAATCTTTAAATATATCTGATGGTAATTTGGGGTTTAATCTGACACTACTGATCAACTATTGTTCAAAATGTGTTTTGTATACTGATGCAAAACTTTGTATATGTTATTGCTTCTTTTCTTTTGATTAGCAATGTAAATTTAGTGAGATTGCCCCCTACTGGTTAAGAGTACTAAAACTGTATATGTAGTAGGCTACTAATAGAAGTGGTGTGACCAAAAAAGGGGCATAACCTTACACTGTGGGTGCAACTGATGTACTTGGGAGCTATTGTTTAGTTTTAACACAGTAACACAAATGTAATGTTAAATGAAAATGTAAAGCTTATTTTTATTGTCAATGCCTTGTTTAAACTAAGAGATAATCACATTAGTCTCACTGTCTCTTATAGTAAAAATCATCTAGTGAGAGTGGTGTATAAGAATAAAATTTTTACCCCTAATTTTTTTATTGCACTTGAGACATGAAATAGGTGCTATAGGCAAGGATGTCTATTATGTCTAGAGAAAGCTGGAATTATTTGATTATGTGTTACTAGAAATTGTATTTTGGTAGAAAAAAAAAAGAATGGCTTTTACCAGCTAGGGCTAAATTCATTTGCTAACCAGCCAAACCTTAAACCTTGCTCTGAGACATGCAAAACAATTTAAAAACCTGTGTCTTTGACACCCCTGCACTGTTGTAAATTGTCAGAATTTGGAAAGAGACACAAAGTGCTTACTACTTTTAAACAAGTGATTTAAAACTTACAGCACAGCCACAGGACACAACTTGATAATAAGTTTAAAATGTTGCTGCCCAAACAAGTCCTTTCAGTACAGGGTTATCTAGCTGGATTAGCCTATAACAAGTCCCCATTTCCCCCTGGGTCTGTTTGCCTCGCAAATCTTTG
The DNA here is from genome assembly GCA_036877545.1 of Yasuhikotakia modesta. Classification (NCBI taxonomy): domain Eukaryota; kingdom Metazoa; phylum Chordata; class Actinopteri; order Cypriniformes; family Botiidae; genus Yasuhikotakia; species Yasuhikotakia modesta. The sequence continues at coordinate 41,315 of JBAJNP010001112.1, forward strand.
GCTTTGTTAGACTCCCCTGCACCAATCAAAATCTCCCCTTCTAATTCCTCTCTCATCTGTTCACCTGTGCAAATTGGTCCAGGGAGAAAGTTTGCAGGAGATGAGCTGAGGCAATGCAGACTTTTCACCACTACTGGAGACAATTTAGCAGTTTTACTTGATGTGCACATTTCTCCACTTACTGTATGAGGTACTTAAAAGGAAACATATCTGAGTGCCCCACCAATGTATTTGAATTTAAAACTAATTCTAATGTACTTGAAACTCATCACACTTGATAATAACTCCATTGCACAACCAATAAACCTTTAGGAAGAAGCTTATCTGAAATATTTTAGGCACAGTGAGCTACACTTGTAGTCTTTACAAGGCACCGTGACCCACTTCACATGAGAGGATGTGCTGTAATGAACTTCCTGAATTCCAGCATGGGTCAAAAATCATGGTAATCCCCCTAAACACAATACATTTGTAAGAGCTCAACTCTTCAGAGGCTGTCAGTGGGGCCCTGGACTCTCTCCGAGTCAGTGAGTCAGATCCTGCCTCTTTTCTCCCATCATTACCAGTGTTGCTCATATGTTCTTCAGTCACTCAGTGCATTATTACTATTACTTGTATAATTATCAGGGTTTCACGGTCTGTGCCCTTTTTTGTCCAGGAGGGGATGACTATTGGGGTCATTCTATGAAATGCTTGTTGTGTGTCTGTTTCATGTGGTACATTTTTAAGGACCTTTTCGTAGGATTTTAACAATATTTTATACAAGGGATTTTTAAAATAATAAAGCATGCATTGTGCCATCTCAAGCTAAATTAATGAACATTCAGGGAGCTTCTTATAGAGAATATAATGCTTTTGATTAAAGTATGAAAATGATTTTTTAGGAAATCTTAAAAGGTTTACTATGACATTTTTATTGATTGCTTCATTACTTATACCTAACAACTGACAAATCTACACATATCTACAGTATATGAGGGAAACAATAGGCACGACAATGACACACAATCTGCTGTACTGTACCCTCACTGTCTGTAAGTCAGTATGTGCCTGGAGGTGCTGTAGACAGCAGTGTGCATTCCATCCCACTGATGTCATGTCTGAGAATCCCAGCTCTCACGTTAGCTCATCAAAGGTGACTTGTGCTCTTAGACACACTTACTCTAACATTAATAGCTTTTTCAGCTATTCAAAATTCACTTCATTTGAGGTAATTAAGCAATTGTGGACGATGCACATCATATGAAGGAAAAACTCAACAACATCTGAACAACAGCATCAGTGCTTTGCTTAATCTCTTGTTAGTTACTGTTGACAGCTTGTGGTGCCCTAATCATGAGTGCAGCAGCTTGTGTGACAAAATGTGTGGTAAATGTTTTTAAACACTAACAGTGTTAGACCAATGACATAGCTGGTCGACAGCAGGGAGGCCTGGGAAAGAAGGCCAAGAACAAATAGTCATGATGTCTTTGTCTCTGCTATTGGAAATATTGACATTCCCCGTGTTTGACCCTGCGTCACAGCTGAATCAGGAACTTGCAGACTGAAATTGTTAAGAAAAGAGCTAACAGCCCACACAGCGTGTTAAAGTTGAATCTCAAGGGAAGGCTACAGAGAATTACAGAATTGTCAGTGATTTGATTGTGAGTGCTGATGGGTACAGGTCAAACTAATGGTTGCGTCAATGGACACATTATGCCATGTAAAATTTGGTGAATTCATTTTAAAATCACAGTTTCATTTTAATAATTAATCAGCATAACCCGTATTGTATGGTTATGTATTGTATGCTAAAGCTAATGATTTTCTGTTGGTAAAATTGCATGTATTAAAGGAAGTTTACGCTTCCACATCTCATTTAGGCAATTCACAGTACTTTGAAGAAGTTCAAAACCTCTACTTGCCCATAGTGTTTATTGCTCTTGCTGAGAGAGTAGTTTTCAATGGGAGAGTTGAAATATTGTTTTAACGTCATACAAAATCTTCCATTTAGCTTAATTACCCTACAGTTGGTTTAAGTTCTTCCCGCGGCAGAACTTTCTAACCACTAATTTGAAATGGTTCCATTGCTATTGACTGTTACAGGGAAATACACCCTCCAATTCAGAAACCAGCGCTCAGCCAGGACGCCAACCCCAGAAAAGGCAGGCAGGCACAAAGAACACCCACAATATAACCCAGTGTGCATGTTTGTTTGATTAGCGCTCTTAGCGGGTTCCAGGCTAATGCTAACCCAGCATTTAGAGACAAACAAGTTGCAAATGCAGATGTGAGCTCTGAGGTTAGCCTACTTCCCAACTTCAATAAGGCATGTTTTATTGTGCTGTTTCCCACTGACAGAGGCTCATGGGAAGCTGAGTAGTGTGGGCTTCCCAAAACTTTTCTCTGAATCACACTTTTACAGTGTTTACGGTACAAACTTGAGATTCATTTGAAGGAGAAATGAGAAAAATCCACTTCTTTAGCTTATATGTTATATAACACAGTTCTGTTATAAGTGCCAAAGCCATGGGTTAAATTTTACTAAGACTGATAAAAACTAAGACTGATAAAAAATGTATATCTTAACTGCACTGTTTAGAAATATCTGCAAATGAATGATAGTGTGGAGGGGAGGAACTGGTGACATCAGCTAAAACAAGGTTTATGAGGCGGAGCAAGTTATTACGTTTTGATGAAAGGTCATGAAGAATGAATTTTTGTGCGGAGATATTAATCTGGTATAGGTTACCTTCAAAACATTTATATGTCAAATTCTAGTGGGCATGAATGTCTATTTGGGGCCCCTCAAACATACATTTAAAATCTTTTGGAAGGACAGTAGGCTCTGTTCAGAAGAGCTTCAGAATATATTTTTATCCCAACTTCTCACAGTAGTTTTGGTACAGGGCAAATACAAAATGGTAAAAACAACTAAAACACACACTCAACACCTGCTACTACTCCATTTGCAAATTTTATTCTGTCTGTGTAATTTAGCAGTCAGTAATGTTTGTATTTTCACAGTGAGATGGGGTAGTTTACCGCTTTGCTAAAAGTGTCATAATATTTTCCTTTCAGATCGGACAGACTGCTGCAGTGTTCAGAAAAGGAACAGGATGATTTGGTTGGTAAGTGTCCTTGTTCATTTCCTGTTCATTTCATGACTGCAGGGTTTGATTTTACAGTGTTACTTACGTCGTTCTCCAAAAGATGTTAAGACATTAGGAATGGGGTTTTTCTGCAAAACAGGAAGTCAAGGAAGCAGTTGTGAGTGTATAGAGTTTGCCATGACATCTCCACTGGGCTCCAAATTATGATCTCTTTTTTCCAAATTTAGGGTTTCCAAATCTTTGTTCTCAAGACCTGCATTCAAAACAGCTCTAGTTTAATCTAGTGTCTTTGAAGCTTCTAGTTTCAGAGATGTGGCATGATACAGCAGGAACTGACCCAATCATAAATAATGTGAGCTAATGTGCCTTCATGAGGTTTCATAGCAAGGCCTAAAGTACAAGATGATTTAGTCATTGCTAATTTGGGATGTCCACAGTCAAGTTAAACCCAAACATTGGTCTCCAAAGATGATTGAGACTGCAATTTGTCTTATTCCTGGCTTTTCGTTTAGGTTTTGTATGTTGTTAATGTTGACTAGGGATGGGTCATGGTGAAAAAAAAGAAAAAGTTGAAAAAAAATGTTGAAAAAGTTGAAAGTTATTTATGTGTGTGTGTGTGTGTGTTATTAACATATAACATGCTCTGCTTTATTTGTTACACAGTTTTCACATTAAAAAAGAAACTTAAAGAAGTTGCTTCTTTAAATTCATACCGGTGAATCATCATCTCTACATATACATTATATATATACATACACATTCTTGTTGCATTCTATCTTCCACAATTTTAAGTGTCTTGTTCCCTAAATGCTGCAATTGGAGGACTTCCTGTCAAGTTAAAAATTGTTTCACTTTTGTAAACATAGCTTGAGACTTCTGCATTCTGCTCCAGTTTGTTGTACACTTTCCAGTTGTTTTAAATGTAAGAATTTGTCTTGCAAACAGTCCCTAAGAAACTGTCTAAACCAGGGTCAGCTGAACCCAAAACTGACTCCTGAGTGGTCTAAATGTACATGGCTTCATAAAGCTGAATTAGTCGACCAGCTCTTTACGCAACCAACACACAAATCAGTAAAGAAAACAAGCAAAAATGTAGAGCTGTGTGTCCCCAAAACCAGGATTGCAAATCACTGTGTTCAATCACAATAGAGTAACTGCTTGTAAACAGTCAGTTAAGTCATCAGTAGGCTAATATTTTCATTAGACAAGCTATTTAATTGTCATAAGTAGCTTTCCAAAATGTTAATTGTCTGATTAAATATTTTGTGAAAAAAATTGTCATTGTGCATAAAAATTAATGGTATGACATCATGCAGTTGAGTTATTATATCTTTCATATTCTGGACCAACTCAAAGCTATAGCCATGGGTATAATCTCTTTTGACAACTGTCATAGTTAAAAGCTCATAGACACTTGATCACTTCCTGTAAACTGGGAAGCTATACGGCTTGCTCCAAATTAACAAGATTCCTGATCAACCCAGACTCCAGTTATGAAGAGAGAAGGGATGTCTGTAAAACCTGGCTGACTAACAACAGTTTATAAATCAGAGTTTCCCTTGTGTGTTTGTGTTTCAGAATGCTCTCATTATCTGGGTGTTTTACTTATGCTTAGGAAGTGCCTGTCAACAATAGTCTGCCAGAGGGAGACAGACACTGTTTGCTGGTGTGTGTGTGCAGTAATACATAGCCAGCAGGCCCAGTCTCTCAGGTCAATGGGTTTCTTAGTTGTCCGGAGACTCCAGGGGTGTGTGTGTGAAGGTCGAGGAGTGAGAAGGTTCATCGGTTGGCGTGTTGGGTGTTGACAGGAACTTTGTGTGTGTGCGTATGTGTGTGTGACTGAGACTACACAGCACATCCAAGCTGTGCCAGGACAGGAAGTGGAACAGCATGAAGACACTTCCCTCATACACACACACACACATGCCTGTGTAGCATCATTAACCAACAAACCTGGTCTCTATTAGTCTCATATTGCTCTGTGTTATGTGTAGACAATGAGTTGTTGTGAATAATCACATTGTAATACAGTTTCTTTACCGGAAATGCACAATGGGCATTTGTTTGTTTTATTGGTGGTGTGGTGGTAAAACAGCTGTGTATGATTTTATTTGTCCTGCTTTAATAAAGGTCATTGTAATCCGATTTACTGTCTCAGAAGAATTACTGTGCAGAATTCCAAAATATTCCGAAGGATACTGACTCACTGTTCTGTGTTTGTGAATGATTATACTGTTTCCTTTTAATAAGGAAAGATAAGGCTATGAGAAAGAACTTTGACCGTTGACCTCCACCAAGAATCAACATCCTGTCTGGTTTTACCTCTAATGGTCTCTCAACATATGAGACTGTTTGTCATGTGCTGAATAGGAGTATGTTATCTGAAAATTTGGAGTTTAAAAGCTGGGTTAAAACATGCATTAGCCAGCACATCCAAGCCCAGACAGCATAAATTAATGTATTCTTGTGTCAGAAGAGAGAATTAGGCTGCATGCCAGGTCTGCAATTTGCTTTTGCTGGAAAACCTATATTGTGAATTGCTTATTTTGATATAGTAAGTATTAAGACATACTGCAATGCCATGTGTGTATATTCCATCTATATTGTGTGTGTGTGTGTGTGTGTTTAAATGTATATGGTATTACTATTAGGAATCATGATTAGATACATTATGCATTTAACATATATATAACATATATAACTACTAACTACTAAGTTGTTACTGAAACTAAGTTTTAGATTTTAGTCCAAATTAAAAATTTAATCATAAAACTTCTTAACTATTAGAATTGTGATGGCTGTTTTGTTTAGAGCAGAAACATCTTGGGTCAATGGTTAAAGTTGTTTACAGGGCTCTTGTTTTGATATATATGGCTAATCAAGAGAAACAGAAACTCTGTACTCATGTGTTTTGTGATGGCAGTTGGTTTACAACCCACACTCCTTCTCAAAGTTTCCAGCACTGATCCAAGGCCAGCATCTGCAGACCTAAATTCTTATTTCCACAACCATTCCACAAAGGCTTGAAACTGACTTCAAATCAGCAGTTGATCTGATGACAGGCAAAGATAATGGTGCCTCTTCCTGAGGAAGAGGAAGCCCTGGCTGAGTAGCACGAAGACCTTGTCAGACAGGATGTTTGCAGTCAGAGATGCAGTGTTCTGTTAGACACCTGCAGTGAGACGCAAAAATCTTCGTTCAGTAAATGAAGATGTTTACACTGCTTGCTGCGGTTGAGAAATCTGCTGCCTTTGCAGCTAAAATGAAACAACGTGGGCCCTGTGTGGGTATTGCATCTTTTTGAAAAGTTGCATTTTGTAATATTTAGAAGAAATAGAGCTCTAGTGTTTGGGTGTCTATGTAACCTGCTAATAAGACCAGCTGAGATAAATAAGTAAATCAATTCCTAACCCAGCTTAAGCTGTCTAACTAGTCTTCCCATCAGGCAAACGTAATGCTTATTTGCTTTAGCTGGGCTGTCAGACTTGCCATCTGAACCACAATCAATAGCCCTCCATTCAGCCAACAGACCAGTCTTAGCAAACTAGGAGACCAGGTGTCAAACCAATATAGGCTGGTTAAAGATTTTTCAGCATGATATTCAGTATGACCAAAAATGAATTTCCATGCTAATCCAGGTTGGCTGGTGTTGGTTTGCTGTTGATCTAGGAATATCATGCAGGAAATACTGTTTGACTAGCACTGTCTCAATTTTGAAAGTAGTACTGCTGGTTAAGCTAGTTAAGAAGCCTGGAGGGGTTACCGGAACACCTGTATCTAAAGCACAACAAACACAGAAGGAAACAGGGTAGGGTAGTATTCCTTCATCCGCTGAATTGTTTTGTTAAAACATGCTTACTAATTCTGTCTTGAGTCACTGTTCCATTGCATAAAGGAATGAAGCACACTTTCAAAACAAATACTTTTGTTTCAGACAGGAAGCAGTGAATTAAATCACAATGAATATTTCCAGAATATCTGTGCATGTGTGAGAATTCAAGACAAGCGTAATGCTTTTCTGACACCACTTACTGCAACTGATGAAAGATTTACACTACCTGGTGTCACCTTCAATCCTGACTGAATTATTACTCACAGATAATTGTTCTCACTGTTATTTCTGTTTATGGTGTGTCACCAACAGACAAGACAATGACATGCAGACAACTGTTTGTCTCTAGAGTGTGTCGTTCCGGGGAGTCGCGATAAGGGTGTGACACTTCACTGGCCGGGTGACACTCCATGGTGCGCTTGCTTCTCTCCCCGTAAGGTGCCACTTACATTTGCCTTTGAAGTGCTTGCCTTTCATTAACAACCATCACAAAAGAAAGTAAATCCTGGATGCCACTTCAAAGGCATGTATCATTAGGGCCAATGGGCCAGCAACAGGTGGAAGGATAGTAAACATGGGCCTTTGGTGGAAGTATGCTTCAAAAACCCAAGTCTATGATGTTTGAGTTTGATCAGCTCTTTCCAAGTATTGATTAGGAACATTATTATAATCTTTATAACAGCTAGAGATATAGAATTCTAGATTAGAATTCTAGAATAGGTATTTTATAGATAGATAGAACAGTTTTGGTTATAATTTTGCTACCTGAGACAACATTCGTAATGTGCAAAATGATCTAATTGACGAACTGATTGATCTTTGAGTGCTTAGTGTGGCATATTTACTGCATATTGTGTGTTCTGGGTTGTGTAGTTTTATAATACTTGTATAGTATTAGTCTGACAGTCAACAATCACAAATGACCATAAAAACACAGTTTGTAAGTCCCCTAAATTTCCTCCAAGCCTCCAAAGATCAATATGTCCTCATTCCACACACATATCCTGCATAAAAGCTTTCTACACATTTGTAAGAAAAATAACCTGTTTCAAATGAACAGTAAAAATAGACCACCCAGCTGATGCAATTCACAGAAAGCTCTACAGCATCCATCCATGCAGAATATGTTCATTCAGGCAGGATTGCTGTACCACACAAGACTCCCCAGTGGACTGAGCTGGATCCTGGGTTTAGATTTTGCCTCAGAGTCCTGCAGGAACACCAAGATGTCTAGACTGAATTACGATCAGGGGAGCCGGTCATTACGCAACATACTGGTAGTGGTCAGCACACACAACACTAAACAGAGGTTGATGACTCATACTGTGGTATTCTAATCTGGGCATCTGTGTGTGAACTAGAGCGAGATAAAAACACACCTGTGTTGTATTTCCATTAGAGTAATTTGAACAGTGTCGGATATTTTATTTATTTTTTATAATACTCTCTTAACGTGCACTTGAAAGATGGTCCTCATACTGTAATATCACTGCTTAACAAATATTTAAACCAGTCAAATGTGGTTAGTTTGTTTCCAGCCTGTCCATGTTGGTTAGGTTGTTTATTTTTCCTTTACATAAAAGTTAACTTTGGTTTTAACTCCTCTTTATATATGCACAATTTTACAAATACCAGCTCAACCAGCAAGGCTTTTCCTTTGTGAACCAGGTTGAAAAACTTGAAAAACAATACAAAATGTGTGTATGTATTTAAAAATGGATGTATTATAAATAACTGGATGTATATTTTTTATGGGAATTTTTTTATCTTACTTTATCCTCCAGCCACTTCTTTCTTCTCTAAGCAGCATTAGCACAAAACTACTTGTTTAAAAAATTAATTGAAACTATCGTTAAAAAAGAATTCAGAGTTTGGAGCTCTAAAATGTCTTCTGAAGTCCTTTTTCTCTCATGTTAAAATGTGTTTTTACATCGCCTTTAAATATTTTTTCTGTTCTTCTGACTCTTCTTGCCTCTCCTTCAGTGCCTCTCATCCCCAACTAATTTTGTGCCGTCTGAGCTCTGAACAACTAAACATAAATGCTGCCGCATGGTGGCAGGGTCAGAGGTCAGCATTGATTGGCCACTCAGCAGGAAGCCACATTGACATTTGAAGGCTAGTAAGGTGTGTTCCTCTCCATCTCTCTGCACAGCCCCTGGTGCTATTTCCCCATGAACCGTAGGTTAATGTGTCCCAAAGTTACAAACATGTCTTTCCTCATAACAATCTCCAGAGGTAACTTTATCTACTGTCCTCTCAGGTGTAGTCAGTTCTAGTTTAAAAATATATCAGAAGGATATATTATAATGATATATCAAATGACTCTGATTGTTTTTTTAATTTTTTAAAATACTTTTTCTTTATTTTAAAAAAAGTAAAGGAACATTACTTTGAGAACCTTACTTATACACACTTGTCTGATAATAGTGCCTTTTCAGTATGGCATGAGCTATTGTTTGTGTGTCTCTGTGTGTGTATGCAATGCCTTACAGCCACAGATCTGTAGGGAAACTCTGACACCTGCTGTACTGTCTCATAATCCACTATTGTTAAAAAAAAAAATTCAGAATTTAAACTGCACTATTGTATAAATAGAATGTTTTGTTGTTTTTTTTTTTACATGTGCATTCAAGGTCTGAGTCTCTGTATACTACATAAATTGGTTTGTATTCAGATTGCACTATGCAATATAAAATGTTGAATTTAATTTTTGAATTGACTAGAAATTACAGCATTTACCAAACAATTATTTGTAAATTATGTAAATGAATGTAAATTACTCTGCAATAAGTAAATATGTTCCTCTAATTGTATCCCTACATCAGTTACCTGTTCATACCCCAGTCACTGCTGTATCATATCCTCTCTTGTGTGGCTTGTTTCAGACAAGACCTAACACATGCCAACTGTCTGGTGCTTTTCTGCAGATCGCGCTTTCTGCCTGCGTAGAGCCCGTTCTCTTTGGCTGCCTCTGTCCACAGCTGTGCTTGGCCCAGTAAACTTTGTAGTGAACCTGAATTCCTTTCACCTCATTGGCTCCTGCTAAGTCATGTGATCGCTACAACATCAACATGCCCTTCCCATTTAGATGAGAGTGCCTTCCAAAAAATCTGGATTGCCGAATATCTCTGCTTGTACTTCCCTTGAATGGAAAAGATATCAGGGTTTGTTTGCACTTGGCAACCAAACAGTCAAACAATTATTATTATGTTGATGCAGAACTCTGCCTTTTCTCGTCTTGGTGGAGGTCTCATTTCATCCAGGATAAAAATGCTCCTATTTGCTGCATTTATCATCACATATCTGTGAGATATGAGGAATAGTCATGAGGAATAGGAAAATCCTGAATTCCTAGTTTCCCATGTGCAAATCATACATTTTCAAGGATCTTGTTCGATGCACGTTTTGTTATTGACTAATTCTTCAGAGACTTTTTTCCCTCGAACCCCAAACATACACATGCCCCGTTTGCTTCCTCATCTATTTTCTCTCATTTCCCATGCTCTCCCCAACACAGCTGGTTTGGATCCCTTCAACAATTCAAGTATTTTAGAACGTAATTGTTTTCCTGTGTGTAGGACAGCACAGGAAGTGATCACATGGATATAGGACATGAGACTAATAGGACATGAGACATGAGAAACATTAATCTCTCCCAAACTTTCTATAATGCAGTCTTTTCTTGATCAGATCTAAGTGCAAATTTGTGGTTCATTAATGGATTTAATATTGAAGTTTTTTATTATGGTTTTCCCATGTCAATATAATTTGACCTTAATTAAGTTTCTAATGATCCTTTAATTTGCTATACATTTTTCTTTTGTATCATGCCAACTTATAACTACATTGATTAGATAATAAATGAACAAAGAAATGCTGCTGACTTTGCGTGATAAACACAATATATAAAATACAACCATAAATGTAGAACACAGACAAATATGTTCAACCCAGAATGGAGGCTCTGACTGCCTGTCTGTTTCACGAACCATGTGTGTGTGTGTGTGTATATGTATATTCAAAGTCTTGTATCTGTAATCCTTCCTTTCTCTTTCTGCAAGATTAATGCAGCACAGCTCACAATAATGAGAGCATTAAATTTCATTTCTAAGCAATGACAAAATGGTAATTACTAATTACAAGGAATGTCAAGAGAGAAGCATTTAGATTAAAATAAACAGTTGCGATTAAATGGAGCCCTATTGACACACTTGATATTCATATTCATTGGCCCTTTGAGCAGCATAGTTACATGCAGTCTAAAATAACTAAATCAGCATGATCTGATATGTTTTGACATTTTTTGTATGTATATGTTTATAGATGAATGTAGGGTTTGTTGCAAATTCACCACTTTTCAAAGAAAGTTATCAAACTTTGACCAATCAGAAGGCACAGCTTAGTTCTGTTTGTTTTCCCAGGTGGGGTGTTTATAAAATTCAGCAACCCAATTGGACATAAAATTAACTAATTTTCCTACTTTTGACGGACAGCTTACCTCCACAGCACCATCACAGTATTTGGCAGGAAGCCTTAAAATGCATGAATCCTCACTGACTGCCAAGAGCTGCCCACCAGTTAAAGCAATACAAACTTTACAAAACCACCTGGTTACCATTTTTGCAGTGAACAAACTATAATGTACCCGGAATGCAATAATCTTCTTCCGCTGGCTTGTTCTGCTATTGGCAGTGATGTGGTAGGTGTAACACTAACAGCGTCAGAAAATCTTCAGGTTTAGGTAATGCTTTGGGAATATTTGTAGCTATGCAAATATCTAAGCAAGAGCTTCAGACCACCCACCTAAATCTGTTTTACTGGCTCTCTTATAAAATTACTATCATATCACAATAGAATCCCTATTATACTCTGCATGCCTTTGCAGAAATCTGCATTAGTCTGAGCATACATCTGAAACAAATAGACAGGCATTCATTTATGAAAAGGTCAATTCTAATCACACGTGCTTGACAGAGGGGCCAAAGCAAAGTTCATACACCTACACAAGCAGCAATCATATGCCAGTCATATGCAGATTATTCAATAAAGAAACGTGCTGGGCCATAACAGTAACGCTGCTTAAGAAATAAATTGTTTCAATCTTTACAGTATAACATAAATCAGCAAATCATGCATGTGTGACGTCTTAAGCTACTGAATGGAATCCATAGTAATTACCTTCTGTTTCTAAATGTGAATGACAAGAAATGCTGACTGATTACAATTCATAGCAAAGAGATCTGCGGCAGGGGAAATCTGTTTAAAGGTCTTGTTGTGGGGAGAGAGTAAATGAATGTCATACAGTGAATTTCAGCAGCATGATACAGCGGCCAGCATCGGGGTGGAGGATGAAAGGAATATATCATCAGCTGGAAGCAGCAGAAGCCGGGGCTTAATTCTCATCGCCTTCTTCCTGCTTCGTACATGAAAGCCTAGGGGCCGGTGACTGCTGCTACCCTGTCTGGTGGGTGTTCAGGGAGGCCACTGATCTGAAACAGAGAGAGAGGCAGGGGTGTGGGAACCTCTCTCACTGTTTCCTTGCTCTAATGCTGAACTAGGATCAGTATTTATCTGTTGTTTGTCTGTGTAAATCAGTCAATGCTTGGCTCAGTCAGCCCCTGCTGGTGGATGTTATAATTTCCCACTTAAATACAGTCGAAAAACCTTTTGTCAGTAATGTCTATTTAAAAAAAACTTGTGCATTTTGATAAAATAAGTATATAATATAATTATTTTAATAATCTGGTTTATTTTTATTTGGATGTTTTATTAGTGTCAGATTTCTTTGAAGGTTTCTTTGGTATGGACTTCCTGTATGCTAACTGCTCAGGATCCTAAAGGGTTGAAGGTGATTTACGCAAAGTTTTTTGTGCTCATTTTCTATGAATGAGGCCTGTTAGGGGGAAAAAAACAAACACACTTTTGCTGCAAATGCACAATGAAATAAAAAAATGTTGAACAGTATTTACCCAAACCTAACTTTTAATGATGTACATTACTTTGAGGAAAAAAAAATCACATCATTGACATAAATTAACCAACCAACCAACATGGTTTGAACATGTTCATAGGTGGGATATATCCCAAAACTATATGAGCTCCATTTGGCACATTGGCAGTAAATCTGGGCTGTGCTGCAGGTGAGTAACTAGGAGAAATGACCAATGCCAGCATCAGCCCTGCATCCCAGCTGACCACTCAGTAGTGGACAGGGACCTCCGGGGCATCTCTGCCATGCTGTCAACTGGTATAATTACTCCACCACAGGCTGACTGTCACTTCACTGATTCAGTGTGCCTATTACAGTCAGCTAGTGAATCACATACCTCTGTTGATATGTAGGTTAGAAAAGGCTCTGTTAAATGAAAATAACATAGCAAGAATTCAGATGTTGATTGTTTAATAGTGTAATCTTTTCTCTTTCAAAATTGGCATGCGTTCAATTTAGTAGCATATTTATTTCCTCTTTAAAATAAATAAGTAAATATAAAACTACATATTGATTATATTGGTATATGTTATACAGATACACAGAGAGATACAGAACAGAAATGCTCTCAGCATCTCACTGAGAGTCGTGTAGCAGAAACGAAACATGATTTGCAGAAAGAATGCATTGCTTTTCAAGTCAGAGAAGTAAAAGTGTAAAAGTAGTGGTTTTTATCTTGTAACAAGCTATATTTGACTTGTTATCATGAAAACAACAAGAACTGCCAGACACTTCAGTTGAGTGGATGACTGTAAGACAACACAGATTCATAAACAAACACACGCCCACAGCTCCCACCTCACCAGCGAGAGTCGCAGTCGGCCGGCTGTTGTTTTGCGAGACTTAAAGGTTTTGGGGAAAATAATGAGCTCATCACTCTGGCCCCAAGGTACTGCTGGCAATTACCATGATCCATGCTCCCGCTCAGCAGGGACTCGCTTCCCTCTCAGGTTTTGTAGGACAAAGAAAGAAGACCTTTGCGGGGTGCAGGCTTTCTTTTCTTCTGACATCTGGATTCGGGGGGGGGGCAGATATTCAAAGCGACACATCGGTTACTCAATAAGCCCACTTATGCATATGCATTTGATGAAAATGGCTCCCATCCAAGACTAAACAAACGTCCTTGAAGTCATAGCAAAATGTTGTACTAAAGTTTCCATGTAAACTTAACAAAGCAAAACAAACTTGAACTTTCTCCAAAAGCACAGCACATTTATAAGTTGTCAGATACATATTTGCAATGATTTAGCCAAAGGGCAGTTGGCACGAGGTTTGTGTGAGTGGCAAGGTAAATAAATAAGGCAAGTGCATCTAGCTGTTGTTTTTGGCAAATGTAATTTATTATGTATCGCCTGTCACATCTGGTCACATCCAGTGGTGGACAGTGGCACTGAGGAACGGCTGCTGGCAATGTTGAAATCAACCTATGCTGTCCACTCAATCTCCCTGATAGCCCCATGCATAAACAATCCTCATGGTAAGTGAGACTGACATCATTTAAAATTGACACCTTTTCATCTCTGGCCTGAGGCATGGATGAGGAAATTGTTTCCACGGCCATTTTCATGTTTTGTTCATGGCTCTTTCTCACACCCTGAGTTCCCAAAGGAACACTGCATGTGAAATTCTTTATTAATGTTGTGTGTTCCACGGGCCACCTGTATAGCATATGAATCTATTTGTTTTTTCTTAGTTTAGGGTTCAGGTTCAATAAATAGCAGGTAATTAACGAGCTACACACATACTGTCCAAGAACTTACAAACAATGTGTCAATACAATGTTTAAGTGCTGTTTCTCATTATAATTTAAAAATGTAGCTAAAAGCAACAAACATTTTGGTTTCCAACAGATTGGAAAATTAGAGAAAATTACAGCAATCGCCATATTTGGCCAAAAAGGGCCACATCAGTCATTTTCAGATGGGGATTCTCCAGGACTTACTTACTATAAGCAGATTCCAGGGAACTTGCAGAAACATTTAATTTTGCTTTGTTAAACATTAAATCACAACTAAATACACAAAATATTGTCAAAGCTGTTAAAATTGTATGTACAAAATTTGTCAGGTTATGTGGATGATTTACATTCTATGTTCACCTATTCTATGTAAATCAAATTAAATTGATTTGTGTCCACAAAAAGATTTTAATACACAAAATCTTTCTCGTCTTAATTTTTATGTCTCAATGCAAGGACTTTTTGTCTTCTCTTCAGCCAGTGCTTAAACTTTGCACAAACAGCCATTATGAGTCAACAACACAGTGATATGATATTTAATCATATCTGTTTATTTGGCGTCGAGATCCCAGATGTTGGAGCTGAAGTTTGCATGGCTCATGAGAAAAACACAGCTCCATTTTTAACTCCAAGAAGTTTGCAGGTGCAAAGCCTAGAGTTGCTGGTGTGTCACGGGCCTGGTATTAGATTCAATATTCTCACTTCAGCAATAAAGAAAAGGCTGTTTTTCATTACTCTGTGAACTTATTACCAAGCTTACTTTATCCTTAAAGGCTCACAAGTAATTGCATTTGGAAAGGAAATGAGACTTGACTTGAATGCTTAATGAGAACTTTTGAAAATGATAAAGGCTACATTTTAGATTACATCTTTTATTTATAGTTAATTTTACAACATTAGTCACAAATGGCAATTACTCAGTCTTATGGAATCCTTCCAATATGAGCTTCAGAAACACCAAAAGCTCCACAGATATCTATGAAATACTACTTTTTACACCTTGACATTCATTAGATGTAGAAGATGCTCCAGTGTGATTGATTTCTTCTTGTATTCAGGTCTCCAGCTTAAAATCAGATCAGCAGTCTTGGCTTGTTAACATGAAAGATATCACTGACTAGCAAACACGCATCTGATATCCATGTTCAGGGCCCCACACCTGTCAGGAAGTGACAGTTTATGCATGTGTGATGGTCCTCCCCTAGGCACTGTCTGAGCAGAGAACAGTGGAGGTCTGATTGATGATGAGATCTAATGGTTGAGTCCTACCAAATCCCATGGAGGGCCACAAACACACCGCCAGTGGTTCAACCACAGACTCCTCTCAGTCTATACACAGTCAGAGACCCTCTGCAGTACCTAGTGAGTCATGTGGCCTGTCTCTGTTGGGTGCACCCATGCTGAGAGAGCCTATATATCCACCACTGCTCATGCTGACTTGACCAATTACTACAGTATGCTGTAATTCCATGTGTACATATGTGGCTTCCCAATAAAATGTTTTAAATTTTTAAAGTTTTTAAATTTTGGCACCAATCGCGCTGAGAACACAGTGACTGGATGGAACATGCCCCCCTTGTTGTGGTCAGCGCTGCCTACAGCTAATTGCGATGATGTAATCGCTTTCCAGAACTTAAACATGTCATTCTTGCAAATGTTTACTGGGACGCGATGTAACGTCACCGTAATGTGTTTAACTCCATGACCCTGTTGTTTATGCTTAAAGATCTGCAAAGAATGACCTAATCGTTTACTGTTAAGAATATACTCTCTACTTTAAAAAAAAGAGTATGTGAAACAAAATGCATTAGACATTTTAAAATGTTAGTATTCTACATAGTTGACACATAACCTAATCGTCACATTGAATATTATTGAATGGTTTCAATAATCATCTTAAAAGGCATGTTGAAGTTTTTTTAATTCTATTGCATGTTTAATCTTTTGTCTTTTAAATCTTTTAAATTTTATTAGGTTTAAATTACCTGTTGCTGTCCAAACAAATAATCAAACTAAGAAATTACAAACTGTGGCCACATTCATTACACAAAAGAAAGGTCAAGTACTGTGCATAGTATAAACTAATCTATACTGCAGAAAAATGCTAGTATGCTGTTTTGATAACAAAATAGCATACCAACAAATTCATTCATAACCATGACCTGACTAGATTCATTTTTGTAAATTATTTATTTATTATGTAGTTTTAATGTATATATAAATGTTTGCTGTTCTTTTACTATAAGTTTCTGCAGGTTTTGTATGATATACTGCAAACTGCGCAGAATGTAACCAGTCATCTACTTTGTTTTCTTTCCTCAGAAGCTGCTTTTTGGCGCCTGGCTCAGTTAGAACATTCATCACTGGTGGGCAGGACACAGCGAGACACTGTAAACCGGCAAAGTTCACGCCGAAAGGAATGCTAAACTCCTCGAGAGGAGCCAAAGAAATACAGCATCAGCAAAGAGGAGCTGAAGGAGTCTCATCTCCTCTCTGCTCCTGTCCAACCCTTGAGGCCTGTGAACAATAGGCCTCTCCACACAGAAAGTCTTTGCACCAGCAAATCTATTACTATTGCAGTTGCCACAGGGTGTTGAGCCACAGTGAACTCTGACCCCTGGCCTTATTTTCAAAGATGATCTTTGATCCCTATTGTAGCTCAGCGGTTCTCTATGAATCTGGTTGTGCAGAGAGGGGAGCAGGTGAATCGCTCTGTCTCTGCTGTTGTTTTTGATGTGGATCATGGTCTGAGGCGATTTTTCAGCATGTGCAGAGAGCAAATACAACACAAGCATGGAAGTCAAGAAATTTGGCTTGGGAAGTCCATAGCTAGCAATTCAGATGTTGGCTAAAGTTTTGTTTGTTTTGTTTTGATGTCCCAAAACATTTATGTAAATAGTTTGTTGAAAGTCTTCTTTGTACTTGTATTGATTAAGATGTTAATGATAAGACCTAGCATCTAAAACATGACTTTCTTTGGAAATTTTCACAATTTTGGAGGACCTGAATTGAGATGGTTTAAACAGCACCGAGGCCAGAAACATGACAGAAACATGATCCATTTGACTGAAAGCACCTTGCGTTCTCCAATCAACATTTAAATAAACAGTAAAAATGTTGTTCATTTAATTCTGTACATTATCATTTACTGCCTCAAACCCTTGTGTGAGTGTTTTTCTCTCTCGCCCTGTCTGTGTATGTCTGTGTGTGTAAATCAATTTGGGCTTCGGGCTGATCTGCCTCACGGCCTTCTCTTCCTTTGATTCGGTTCCCACCACTGCCTAGCTAAGGACTACAGCCAGCCTTAAGTTCTTTAAGGGATTTGTACTCCCCCTAGTCTTAGCTTACCAACACCCGCACTGACTCTATCTGCCGCCCTCCACGGGCTCTTGAACAATGCAAGAAGAATTAGTAAATTTGGCTTGATTCTGTTGGAATACCGTCAAAGGAAAAATGGCTTTTTGTGCAGACCTATCGGCCTTCAAAGCCCGTGATCAGAAACTGTTTATAATGAAATTATGCATAAACACTCAGAACATTTGTGAGTGCTTACTGCTTTCAGTTAAGCATCTACCTTACCCTTGAAAGACATCCTTGTAAACTTGAATCAATGTTAATTTAAGCTTAAATTAGCGTCAGCTGAGACTTGATTTATGGTTTGCTGGAAAACAATTGAAAAACTGTAGATCTGCATTCACTATATCTTTGTTTTTGTTTTATTTATTTGTTTGTTTTATTTTTACAACCCAGATTTGAATACCACATCACAACTCTCAAATATATACGCATGAGGAATTTTCATGGCAAATTGCCTTGATTGCTGTTCATTTTATGATCCAGCTTTTTAAAAATGATAGCCTTACCAAAACAAAAAAACACTTTTTGAATCCATTAGTTGTTTTCTTTCAGTTAGCTTTGTGGAAAAATAGATAAGAGAATGATGTATTTACATGTTCCTTTTCATCAGATGAGCTAAACCATTAGACTATAGCTCTCCTCACCGTTGCCTCATCTGATGTTAAACAGCACCCCCTGTCAACAGTTATGAGCACTGCAGGTTTTTTCACACTCATACATGTGTGCATGTCTGGAGTTCATTTAAGTGGAACAGAGTTCGCTGACTTGGGCTTCAAAGAAACATTTTCGTGTGATTAAGGTTGACTGTAATGATGTTTTATGAACATGCTAGAGGGAAACTCTAGAAAAGAAACATTTTAGCAGCTCTTACTTTGAACCTTCAGCTTTTTCTGCTTGTTTCCTCAGCCTGCTTTATCACCTCTCAAAAATGCAGGCGTGTTAGTGAACTTAGATTTCCCATTTTAAATTAAAGCCAGTTATAGTCACATTTACCTGTTTAATAGCTGCTACTTTGGTGTAACTATTGTTGAACAAATGCATTGTGAGGTCATTCTACAAAACCTCATGTAATAATGTAATTTATTAAAATCATTCCCTGTATGTTTTTTTGAAATCTTACAAATTAACTTAAACTGACATGGAACTTGTTTGAATCTGGTGCATTTTATATTTTGTAATGTAAGTGAACCCATTCCACAAGACAAAATAGAGGCATATCATATTTTTGCAGGTTTCCTTGTGTGTGTGTGTGAAGATCTCCATACATCTGGTTTAAATCATGCTGAGTTCAGGCTATTCATACGTCCCTACCTGCATGGAAAGATGAAGAAACAGACCTTCATTTCTCTTTCTCTCAGAGTCACTCAGTACTGAGGAGAAAAACACCCAGATACCATCAGCATAACATCAAAAGTGCATGCTGGCACGACTTTGCATTTTTATCTGACAGAGGCAGATAAGTTATTACTAGGTCACCTGCCTGTTTGTTTGTCTGCCTATATAGCCAAACACAGGCTGCATCTACTGGCCCTGCTGAGTTATAAAGACCTGTGCATGGTCACACGGCCACACGTCTGCGTCTTGATAAGGTGTCGCAGACGCCTACATCTCACCATGAGTCTGCAGTCTGCACCATCTGCCCTTATTACTCTGTGTCCCATGGATGCTGTAGGCGTCAGTCTGCCTGTCTGCCAGCCTGCATCTCAGCTGGTCAGTATGTTTTTCTGGGGCCACAGAGATGTCCCATGATTCAGGACTCTCAGACTTTATTGTTTAAGCAGTAAGGAAATGAAATATCTCTGTTTTCCCCAGTCATCTGGTATAAACATGGTCATAAACCAGAGTAGAACAGATCCAAACACATATGACATGTTTTGTTGTATGGTGTTCATGTTTTTGTTACACAGCAAATGTTCAATCAAATAATGAGTAAAAGGTCTTGATAAACATAAGTGAAACAAAGTTTTATCACTAATAATGCTGATTTCCTGAGCCAGGCCTTTCTGTTTGGACTTTGTTTCAATTGGACACTCTAAAAATTGCCCTTGCATGTGTAAGTGTACACACATAATCCAAGTTAGTGCACACACATTAGAAGTAGTGAGTTGTGAATACACATATTACAAATTGTGAACACACAAGCCCAGAGCAGTGGGCATTCACTACAGTGCCTGGGGGTGGGGAGTGGGTGGTGGGGAGGGGTAAGATCCCTTGCCCAAGGGCACCTTAGTTGTTTCCTGCCAGTGTTAGCCTACAAAATTCAGATTTCAAGTCTGACTCTATTCATTAAGCCATTAATGTCCATTAGGACATTAGAAATACCCAATTTCTGCGAGCCTACACAACACTTCTTTTTGTTGCTACTGGTCACAACCAAGACTTTTACTAATACTCATTTCTTCTTTTCTGTTTCTCTCTCTTATACACACACACCTTCAACTTTTAATACCCTGGGGTTTATTTATATGTTCTTTAAAGAAAGTGAGCCATGGTCAATGAATCTGAGGTAGAAAAAAAATTAATCACATCATTTTTCTTTTAGCAAACCTTGAAAACCTGTCCCACAGATTCCAACACCACACCAGGGTTAAGCATGGGTGGCAGTGCCTGTCTTTCAAAACTGTATCTATATAAATATACAGGATAACCCCCAAAATGCTAACTGTGCCAGTGCCAAAGTGTTTTTTTTAGCCAGATGGTTGTCTGTAGAGCTGAAACACTGTGAGGTTCTTAAATATTATACAAACATATCTTAGGGTGTACTCACACATGGCATGGTTTGAACTGGGCCTAAGAGTGATTGTACCAGAACTGTTACGGTTCACAACACTCACAGTTGTTGAATGAAGCAGGCTTTGTTGGTCAAATGAGCCCGAAAGCAGTTCTCTTGTGCACTAGCAGCTCTTTTGCTAGTGCTATTGTGGGTACACAATTAGACATGTAGGCACTCTGCATATGACTGCTATACAGCTAAGCTTGTTAGACTTTACAGCTTAGTACTAATGCGATGGAAATAATACTTGCAGTGTAATAAATATGCATTTGAAATTAAAATTGTATCTAAATGAAACATGTTTACTGTGTTAATACATGTTTCTGTTTTGAATAAGCATGACTCATACACATTAGCTGCAGATGTTCCACATCTGAATTGACTTTTTTTGGCTGATGTCACCTAGGCCTTGTGGGCATGGAAAATAATGTTAACCAATAGCCAAGAGCATTGCTTTGGGCTGCAGTGCTAGGTAGTGCAGCCCTATAAAACTTTTGCCAGTGGTTATGACAAATAGAAAACACAATAGTTCTATGGGTATGTAATTAGTTGGGGGTTGCATATGCATTTTATTGGAATGTATCTGTTATCTATTTTCATTATATTAACTTTAAAATACATTTAAAGTATTGAAAAAGAAATTAACCTGCTCTTTCAAAATTGCTTGCATTGCTATTATTGTTCACTTTTAGTGTAGACAACTACTTTTTTAGTGTAGATAACTACTTTTTTAGTGTAGATTACTAATTTAGTTGGTAAACACTGTAGAGCATTTAAAGTAGCTCAGTTAGACACTGGTGTGAAACTGCACTGAGATTAATCACCTGCCCTCGGGTGTTTACGGGTGTATCCTGTGCCTATTGCTTGTTAAAATTTTACAGCATGTTTATTTTATATGGCAAGAGCAGGAAAGGAAAAAAGAGCCATTTTGAAGCTTTTACTGTTCTAAAAATTCTATTTAAGCACAATTTCCATTTCAAAACCACAAGCCATGGTTTATGAAGCTTTTTAAACGAGTAGCTTATGGATGTTCAGCCATACAATGTTAAATAAAACATGGAGTCAGACAGATTTAGGTGCCAGATTGTCAGGTTATAACTATGCTAAATTTCAGTGCTCACAAAGGTCACAGGGGGTCGATTGTCCTGGGTATTACATAAAGTGCAGGAAAACAGAGCACAGAGGCTTACTGAACCAGCCACGGAAACTGTATATTAATCCTCTCCCAAAGGGGAATATTTCATTGCATCACATCTGGCAAAACACAGGAAGCACATTTCTGCACGTCTACATGTAAGCTAGTACTTTTTCACATGGCATTTCTAAGCTGAGTATATGTGCTCTGTTAGGCCCTGGATGGATATAAAAAGATCTCATGTCACTGTCTTATATGATACAATATAACACAGGTGTTCAAGATGATGAAAAGAATAAAAAAATTCTTAGTATAAACTGTATTTATGATATTGTAATATACCACCACCAAGATGAATTAAAATTCTTAAAATTTTATATGTGTAATTTTCTGTGTGAAATACTTTTGAAACTTGTCATTAATGCATTTATTTTATAGAAGATTTTAGAATGTAAAATGTATAATTTATTATCCCTCTGTCAAAAATGTGCGCTGAGCCTTTTCAAGAGGTCTCTTCTCTGTTACCACTACAGAGAGACATCTGTTTTAATATCTTACCACAAAGTTCAGACTCTTCCTGATATGATCTCATCCAGAGTCAAGAAAAACAAAAAAGCCTGTTTGACTTCTAGACTGCAGACATATGACAACAACAGACATTTCTTACAGGCAGATTGAGGTAATAAAGCTCAGAAGCATTGGCAGAGGATCTCTCCAGTTCACTCAAAATAAATGTCTTTTTTTCCTAAAAATTACTAAAAGCTAACCTGGATGCAAATTGCATTTGTGTGTATGTGTGTGTAATGGATGGCCTTCAGAGCAGCCCGGCAGCAGCTGGCAGCAACTCTCTGAACTTCCTCATTAATAAATGATCACAGACAACCATCTGGAGAGGGCCCAGGTCTTGTGCATGTGTGTGTATGGAGGCAGGGTGGCATGCGCAGGGGCCAGAAAGATTTCACCTTTTCAAACAGGCTCCTCATCTGCCTGGCTGCTAGGGTCATAAAAAGAGAGAGTCAATCAAGGCCATTATTGTAATACTCAAAATGTTTTCCATGACTTTCTCTCTCCCTCTCTGCTCAGACTTTCTCACCCCAGGTGACCCATCTAAACTCCCTCGCCCATTTCCTGTGCCGGCTCTCTCTCTGCAGCCCACATGTGTTGCTCTTGTAAAGCAAAGCACATGGATGTCTTTTACTTCAGAAACAAAAGGTTGATTTATACTGTCTCTTTCCGAACTGCTAAAGTTCCTGTTTCATTGGGTGTCAGGGACAGTTTGATGTCTGAACTTGCCTTGAGGTTCCTTTCAACAATAATATTTGAAAGCTAGATTTGGTGCTTGCCCATAGGGAACTAGCTGCCATGATGCTAGGGTGGTGGTCAGTGCATACAGTAGCTACAGTACAGTGTGTGTGGTTGCTAGGAGTACTTTAGTGCTTTTTACTGTTCTGAGTGGTTACTAGTCAAGTAAAAAGAAAACAGCACATCAATACTATAATATTCAGCGTATGATTGCTAGATATAGCTTTTTTCCATCCATTACTGTGACTATGAGATTGTGTAATTTTATAATAAACATCAAAACACTTGTCCACTTGATTCTTGTCTATTTTCTTTCTGCCATGTGTTCACCTGTCATCAGTACTGGTCCCTTTCCTTGTTAATTATTTCCTTATTAGTTCAGTCCCTCCACATGCCTTCCATATTACGCCCCTCAGTTACATATGTTATTTAATGCTCTCGTATTGGTTGTCTTGTGCTAGTTTGTTGTGATTGTTTCTTCGCATATTAAAAATGTATGCAATGATAATGCAAAATTATATGCTGTACAGTATCTGCTGTATATGAGTCAAGACTCATGTGAGAGAGCCGCTAGGAGAGCAGCTATAGCTATTTCCGTTTATTTATGTCCTCCATGTTAGTATGTAATGTATTTGATAGACTCATTAGCATCATTTCAGAGCATGTCAAAAACTTTTCCTGTCGTTTAGTTGCAGGCTGCATGAATCTTTCATGAGGGAGGTACAGGGTCGAGCCCTTGTGAATGTTTTGCTCAAATGAAGATCTCCACAGAGGATCTTCTCTCATTAGCATCTTCTCTCAATGTGTACTTCAACACTTTCCCCTGTCAAACTATTTCTTTGACCTATGTTGATTTTTTTAAAGGACAGCAAAACTGAGTGTTTACATTGACTTCACCCTGAGCTTTATATGGCCTGGTGCATTTTAATATTAATCAGATTGAAAAAGTCTATGATTAGAGTGATTATGAAGGTTTCTAGGGGGACTGTGATGGTTTGATTACTGCCAAGCTTGAAAGGGGATGAGGTACTTTGATAGGTACTGCTTGTCATAGACCTGACCATATTTTGTTGTGAAGTACAACAGGAATTCTTCCATTATTTTTTACATTAATTAAAATTATGCAAAATATTTAGAAAGTTACATTTGTAAACATTTTATTCAATAATTTGCCACAAGTTAAAACAATTAAATAAACTATATCAACATTGTTTTTAATTGTTTATTTGCTATCAATATTGATTTTTTTGTTTTCAATTTTGTTTTCAATTGTTTAATTGTTGATTATTAATGTAATTTAAATATCTCGTAAAAATTTGTTTTTAACAATCCAACATTTTTATTAACTCAAGAGCTCTGGTTCCCTTTCAGGAACTCGAGCTGCGTTGAAACACTAAGGGAACGCCATCAGCTTTTATGCACTCTGATACAGGCGTCTAATCACAAATTGGGGGGCGTGTCGTCACAGGCGGGGTGACGGCATGACCAAGAGACGCACATGCAAAACGCTGCTCGGGTTAGCTTTGTTCATTCAGCGAAGCGCTCTGTGTTACATTGTCTGTACTTTGTCACTCGTTAGCTGCTTATAATTGTCTTGCGTGATTTTGTCTCTATGTATTAGCATTATCATGCCTAAAGCCAAGGCAAAGAGTGATAGAGGGGGTGTTTAAAAGCAATATTTTGGGCTGTGTGTTCCTCCCTGCCCGCATTACATTACGGGCCGGGATACACACCGTCTGTGTGTTGTTTGCCTGGGAGCGGAGCAGTGCAGGCATGTACCTGTGCACTCGCTTCGTTCCCAGAGGGCTCTTTTTGAGGGGGGAGCCTTTATTATTGGGATGCATTCGCGGGGTTCACATATGGATTTAATGGAAAGAACTAAGACGGGCGCTGCCTTATCTCATTCTTCACCCGTTAGATCCGCTCTCTCTCTGGGTACCCCCTCGCCACTCACTTTCTCTAGATGCTGTTAGGCGGGAACAGCAGCCATGTACTAGCTCCTCATACAGGCAGACACAGAAACAGAGCTTTGTGACCCGTTTTCCCCCTTTAAGGGTGCGGATCTTGCGAGGCTGCTTTAAAGCCTAATAAGACTAAACAGGTCTGAGGACTGTTTTAATATTAAAAAGGACTCGCTCCTCTTCTGTTAACCATGCCACCTCTGGTGTTTCAGGGTGCAGCAGCCTCAAATATCGGCTCCCCCCCAGTGTTTGTCAAAATCAGCAGACATGGTGGAGAGACTTCTGTTAGACAAATAAGATCGAATTCTCCCTGCAGAAATATCTTTACAGGGCTCAGATCATGTTTAAAATTTACTAGAGGCCAGTTTTGAGACACTGGTACCCTTAAAAGACTATTTGGCAGCCTGGAAAGTACTGCTTCATGTGTCACAATGGGTCCTGAATACTATAGAACTAGGGTACAAGATCCAGTTCACTCGAAAACCGCCTGCTTTCAGCGGTGTTCAGCCCACTCCTCAACTCAGGGAATCGGGGCATTACAGCCGCTACTTCATAGTTCCATAGTTCTTCTTCTGCTCAGTTATGAAACTGAAGTTCAAGGTGCTCGCTATAGAGGAGGTTGTGAGTCAAATCAGATCCGAGGACTGGTTTGTCACGATAGATCTGAAAGATGCGTACTTCTGTAGCGTGTGGTCCTGAGGCCACATCGGGGTCAGGAGCCATCTGGTTTGCAACAGCTTCAGATATGACTTAGAAGATGGGGGAAAGTAACCATGTCCCCACCAGGGGGCCAAGGGTCCCAGTAAACCATGCCACCCCCAGAGATCTTATCAGCTCCTTCAGCCTGTTGCTGGTTGTAAAACTGGCAACAGGACAGAAACCAGTGTTTCTTAATGCTCTTTTGGATCACAAAGTGGTGCTAGGGTAGACCCAGCGTCTCCATAGCCCCTTTCTGGCCGATCGTAAATAGGGATCGTTTAGACACACTCCCCAGCTTCAAAAGAATTCCATTAGGGAAACCTGAGATCTGTGGGTAGGGAACATTTGCAGGACAGCAAGATGTTTGACAAAGCCCTCAGTGAAGACCCCTCTATATCTAAGTCATATCAATAAATAAGCTGTCCCAAATGTATATGTGAATTTTTATGTTGCATGCTTGTATACCTTTCATGTACCTTTTCATGTACTTTTCCTGTTTATGTTTCCTCCTCTGCTTAAATCATGCAATCATAGAATAATTATGGTGTATGTATGCTTAACCCGTCATGTTTAGTCATAAAATGATGGTCTTCAACTTTCCTGTTCATTGGTGTATACCACACTATCCTAGCTGGCATCTACATCTTTGAACAATAACCTGCACATTTAAGACTCAAACTTTGCAAGCCACATTCATCATGCAAATAAGGTGTCGGGTTGAAACAAAGGAATTCTTCCTCCTCAGCCTGCACACCTTAAGATTGGATAACCAAAGGCCGGGGGTGGGGCACCCCACAGGTTAAGAACGGCTGTTATCCAGATCTTCGGGCCCAAAAGGAAGTTGCACTCGGGGCCCAAGAAGTAGCCCAGCAGTATGCCAAGCAGTATGTCATCTCGCCGGGAGATGGCAACCGCACTCACTGCGAAGGATTCTACGGACTCAGACTCTGCAACTTTCTCTGTGATGCAACTCTTTGGGACAACTTTCCGGCAATTGCATTCAACGACCCTCTATGATCTTGGCAGTCCAACTTGGCAGTCCAACTGGCAGTCCAACTTTGTCATCCTTAACTGACCTTTCAACTATCCTTGATCCGCACACGCACGTATCCGGAACTTCGCATCGCTACACAACGGGCCAATGCAAGTATACGTATTATGATGCATAAGATATAGTACCCCTTTTTATTAAGGTGATTCAAGCGATAGTTGATGGTCTGTGCAGATGCGTTAAGTTGATTGTAGGTTGCCATTCTGATCTCTTTTCTATCTTTCCTGCTTTCCTCTATCTCTTTGTGTTTGTTAAATGTGTTATTCATTTATCGTTAGTTTGTCTGTGTAGTATAGTTAATAAATGTTTTTGTATCCACTTGCGATTGTTTCTGCTCATAGACTAACGTCACTTAAACTTGCAGATCTTGTTACATGCTCTGAAGTAGCACTGTATATCAGTAAGAAGTTTATTTTCTAAAGGGCATAGGAAGTAATATTTCTTAGAGTTAAGGTACAATTAGGAATGTTTCGCTGGACGAATACATTAATTGCTATTATTGGTTCTGCTTGATCAGATAGAACATCTATACATGTACATTCTACGTAATTCATATAATTGATTACAGTTAATTATACTTATTATTCCCTTTGAGCTAGAGCTCAAAATTCCCTCGTTTCAGCGGAAGATAGTGTTTGAAACAACGCTTTCTAAACCGGCTGACACGCTACACTTCCATATCCCCATGTTTCCTTCACACAGGAAGTTCCTGAGGGTTGCTTTCAGGGGCAAAGCTTACCAGTATTGGGTGCTTCCATTTGGTCTAGCACTCTC